>BMAO01018318.1:0-210053 GCA_019973975.1 Trichonephila clavata | reverse complement strand
TATGCATTATGGTATTTATAAATATGTTTTTAAAATAATCTGTTAAAAGCAAAGTTGAAACACGCATTAACTGCAAACACATTTGTAGTAGTGTATTATCTATGACGTCGAATAAAGTAGTCCATTGATTGCTATATTGTGTATTGCATTGCGGTGGGCGTATATAGTTATTCCTGAGGAACCTACGAGGGTGATCAGAAAAATGTTACAAGTCGAATAAAGACATATTTATTGTGTAGACAGAAAATGCAAAATGGAATTAAGAGGCATGCGTGCTATCCCTTTCGACAAAAATCACCAAGTTTTTAGGCATTTACCAGAACGCAGGGCCAGCTTGTGTAACCCGTCTCATTGAGATCGATGCTACTTGTTCATTGAAGTTGGTCTCGGCGGATGTTTCAGCACTGTTTTGGAATATCGCGGCACATATGCTGAACGCTATCATAGCTAAGTCCTCAGCTCTGATGAGATTTTATTCAGATCCGTTGATGATTTTGAATCATTTCTTAAATTCTTGCCGTGTTGATTTCTGTCGTTGGAAAATTTAGTTGGCCGTTCCTTGCTATATTGCAGTTTTCGACATCCTGTCTGTCTGATTGGAAAGAGTGAGGCCGTTTGCTACATAATGTCTACTCATTAGCTAACTATATAAACTTCCACAATTTAATGTGGGCTCGAATGCGGACACATCCTTTGCTTATAAACTCGGATCACGGCCTCTCAACAGGACAATTTCCAAAGCGTCCTACCATTTCCATCGCCCTGAAGCGTCTAGTAAATGTCACTACCTACCCGCAAACCCGCTCTATGACAAGTATCGACATCATCTCCACTCAAACAAACGCTACTCATGTAGTTTTCAAATGCTGACTTGTAACCTTTTCTGATCACCTCGTATATGAAACTTAAGAATAAATGCAATTCCTTATGGAAAATTGATTTTAAAAATTACTTAGTATTTAAGTTAAAATTAAAATTGATTTGGGGGTCCTTGAACAGCGTTAGGCGGTCCGGGCAAAGTTTAATATAAAATTTTTTTAAATTTGTGATCCATTTTTATTTTTATCAAAATTAAATCGTAACAATAATTTGCCGGATATTCCGGACTGGGTGTTAGTTTTTGCACGTGGGTGACTCAGATCTCAAACATAGACGAATCCATATTAATACAGGAGCATCTTATTGAAATGTCTACAAATGAGGGACTTAAACCAAAGTTTGAACAAGGATACCACAAATTCTGTTTCGCAAACAAATACCATTTATATCACTGCATTGTAGATTTATTATGCAGAGCTGTGACTACTTTCTCGTCTTCAATTTGTGAATTTAGCATAAGTAAAATGTATAAAAACTGGTGTTAGTGGCGATTTGCAGTTGCTCTGGTATTGAGACTGATATAAATACACCTACAACATCTTGTAAGTTCATCAAGTCGTTTTTAAATTTTATTTTAATAAAGTTATAATTTCTAATAAATAATTCAAAAACAAGTTTACTCTCGTTTACCTCAAATATATGTTTTCTCGTTTATGTCCCAAAAGTATGACTCACTAGTCTGTCCATCTCAGTCTTGGTCTTCCATGTTTCCGAATCCCATTGACTTTACGAACTGCGGTATAAGCGATAGCATCTCATCTGGCATTAGCATCATGACCTCAATTTGTTTATTTATTTTGTAATTTGTGATGTCAGGTTGTTTATAAATTCCATATAATTCAAAATTGCATCTTCTTCTCCATCTATTGTTTTCGCTTACATCTCTAAGTTTACTTCAAAGTATTTGTCTCTCAAGAGCTACCATTTCTTTAAAGTTTGCCACCTTCTAGATATAGATGTATATAACCAAAGAACGGCTAAAGTTTGTAAGCAAAATTTTGTGTTTCTTCTATAATTTATCTAAACAAAATAGAACTGGAACGTATTACATTACAGAAGATAGTTTCATTAATTATACACAAATACTAATAAAAAAAATCCCAAAATAAAACAAAAAACTTCTTATAACAACTCAAAAATATTTATCTCTTTTTATACAAATGCGTTACTCGATATCTCTCAAGATACAAAGAAGCAGAACTTATCTAGCAGCAATAAAAGTAGTGAAAACCGGCGAACTCTGGTGTATTAAATGGCAATTACTCAAATTCTTCTGACCATCCTTTTTCATAAGGTTCTGAGCAAAATAGGTTTCCTTTATTGAATTCCTCCCGTCTTTCTGTGAATAATATTTCCTACTCAGCACCGTTGCCAAAAAGGAATGCGTATTTTCTTCCCTATCGCGTCACTAGTTCTTGCTACTGAATAAAATACACAGAGACTTCCAGCTACTTTTTTTGTATCATTCAATTCTAAATAATAAAGCGGCTTTATTTTATCTCACCCAGAAAGTGACCAACACATCGCGCTTCCAAAAATGATGACCGGTCTCTTTCTCGGAATTCTATGAATAAATATTGATGGTGAGTGGGTAGAACATTATGGATATTAAGTATTTGATGTTCGACAGCCTTTATTTTCAACTAGGAGACTAAGGAAGTGTGTTTTTCAACTGTATATTTTCTCAACTATATGAAATATTCTTTATTAATGAATTAAGTATGAATATTTCGTAACTTATTTTTTGGAAAATGTTTAACATTTAAATAATTTAAGGTTAAATTTTTCTTATTTAATTTCTGTATATAAAAACTGTAGCTATAGTAACTATTAAGTTTTTTCATAATATAAGAAGTTATATGGCTTAAAAAAACTAAAAAACACCCTGTTATAGTTAATCGAACTAAATTGTAATTTAATCCTTTTGTCGCTAAATCTGTAATTAGTTGTCAAATCTGGAAATGGGATCTGAAACTAATCACCAGATGCGGGATAGGATCCAAAGATGGGAAATCATTATTCCTGATGATCATAACCAGGTGCCATGGAACAAATTATTAAATTATAGTATTGCCATCAGTTCTGGACAAGTGAGCAAAATTTCAATTAAATATCTAACCTTTCAAGAGACAAAAATGAGTTCAATTCCGTTACACTGTATAAAAGGATGTTAAAATAGATATCGTTTTGTTATATATTCCTCTCATATAATTAAAAACCAAGATGCTTATTTTAACCGTCATTATTCAGGAAAAGGCTATAAAACTGTATGGACCATGATATGCAAAGTATATATAGATATATTTAAAAGGATTCATGTAACGAAATGAAAATTGTTTGTAAAATATGTTTAGCATATTGAAATAAAATGTCCCTGAATAATATGATCATTATAAAGTAATTCACATGGAAACATGATTTAAGTTTTTATAAAACCTATTGAATGTTATGAAAGAAACCCTTTAACTTTATGTCAAATGGGTAAATATTACCTGATATGTTTGCGCTGATGAATTGGTACAGCTTTAAATCCCTGTTTATTTAATAAATAATAAATTTCAAAACATTTAGTCAAATATATAGTATACAACGGTAGGATTCGTAAATTAGGAATAAATTTATTGAACTTATCCTTTAATAACGTAATCAAGTTTACAGCTTTGCCTACGGTAAAACTATCAAATTCGACGAAATAATTTCATCTGTAATAGGGCATACTGCGAAAAGTGACCCTAGATTATTCTTCAATTTTTATTAGAACATTAAGATAAAACTGCTGCAAAGGCATAGAAATAAGATAGAAACGAGTAAATATGCGCACGCGGATAAAAAAGCGATTACAATTGCATATACTTAAACACAAGGGTGGTATTAAATATATGAAAAAGGAAAACTGAAGCATTTTTTAAACTTATATAAAATATCAAATTTCTCTCTAAAATAACTTTAAAGTAATCATTGATTGTTTTATTATGGATTGAAAAAACGTTTCTGAAGTATATTACTTTTTTTCTTTATATTTCCGCCAACAAAGTCAATGATTTATTATGTTAGTACCTCTCCCATCAATAAAAAAATTTTTAAATATATTCGCAAATCCTGTGGTTTTACTTTTCACACAAGGGCTGAATAGCATCATTTAACACGGATTAACAATCGAATACAATTTTGCTGGGTGTACGAACTTTGTGATTGGTTATGAATCTAGATTGAGGTTTAATTTTGTATAGTTAGGCGTTAACTACAAATTATAAATATATCAATACCGAACGATGTATTTTAGGTTTAACGGTTTTATAATTCTGTAAACTGCCAAACAATTAAACCATTGAGCCCCAGACATTTAATTCTCGAATGATTATAATACTATTAATCATGCTGAAATACTATAAAAATTTGAAACAATAAGACTCAGTAAGGGCTTTCATTTGGTTAAAAATCTCTCTACCAAAACAATTTAAAGAGGTTGTGACGGATCTATGCGACCTTATGAATTAATCTCATGTGGAAACTGTGATGCTAGCTTTCGCGTTAATTCACTGCCATCTCTCAACAAGAAACCTTGATATGTAAATGAGTTTGACTGCATGAGGTCAAGGTTTTGTAATGTTAAAATAGAAGGAACAGGGAAACTGTTGCGGTGATTCGTAGGTGGGATTTATTTGATTATCATAACAAGCGTTAAGGAAAATTTGCTAATGTTATAAATTAGTGTATTAAGGCTTAGAATCAGAATAAATTGTGGTGGGTAAATTAAACAGATCACTTCCGCTTGTTTACTTGATTTGTTCTTAAAATGGGGTGCTCTCTTTATATATAACTCCTAGAACCCTCCTCTTGTAGTTTCACTTGTGGTTGGCATTTTGAATGATAATAAAATAATAATTAATATGGAAGGATTTCTGGTGATGCTTTGTTCCCCTCCCACATTCTTGGTAGGCAAGACGGTGAAGAACGACTTTAGTAGGTGCGCTCACAACGTCAATATTACCATTTAAAAATGGCGTATTCATGATTGAATCATTCGTACGTGTGTGCAGTTTATAAAATCCATGCGCAAGCATCTTTTCTCAGCTTCAAATCCTTATTTACGAGCATAACAAATTATTACACTGACCCTCACGCCAACGCAAAAAGAATGGTGAAAGTATTTACTTCTTATTGTCCCATTTCTGTTTATGGAGAAGTATTTTCAAAGAAATAGAGATGTAGATTCACTCTCTATACGTCAAGAAATCATGGCATGCTAAACCTTCTTGTTGCTGGACTTGACTTGCGGTAATGCTGCGATGCGAATGGCTTTCAACAATATGCCTTACATTAGTGTAATGTTTGGTAATACAACTGTGTGAGGAAAATGATATATGCGCTGAGTTAAGTTGGCGAACAAAATTTAAGAGGTGATTTATTTCGCCCTTAAATTCCATTGATGGTGAAACCTGAATACAGCTGAAGCCTACTTTTCACTTCCTGTATTCTTCACATAGATTTCTTACGGATCCAGTATGCAGTTCAATTTGAAGATACCATTCGTAGATGTGATGCTCGACACCGTGTGACCACATTAAAACGAATACATACATTTTAGTGAATGGGCTTTAGAGTATATATTGTGTAACATCTTTGTCTCGAATTTAGCAAATATTCATATCACAACTATGAGATGTAATTCAATATATATATATATATATACATATTTAAGCTAAAATCTCTAAGAAGTCCATAATAATAAATGAAACAACTCAACTTGCATTGAAGCGATTTTTTAAATAAAAGATTTATGGTTATAGCTTTTTGTGTATGGCAACAATATGATGTAAATAAAAAGATTTAGAATGTCATGTTTTGTGTGGCTGTGAATAACTTTAACTAAGCCTTTTTATTATAAATTGTACGCGGAACAATATTGTTAGATATTATACAATATACTCTAAAAAATATATTAGTAATCTGCGTAAAATTTCTGATAGCTTAAAATTTTTAATAGCAAAATCGAATACGTTTTGCACTATTTTCAATAAAATATAAAGAAAGTATTCTAATACTCACTGATTCGTGTTCATCATTAACAATATGTCGATTATACTCTTCACAACTGTTGGTAATATTTAATCAGAAACATAGAAAATATACAGAAAATTTCTGTATAAATATCGAACATTTGTATTCAGTTGCAATCTCATGGGAAACACCATATGCCGAATTCAATAGTTCATAGTATTATTTAGAGTCCCAAAACTAGCTACCAAAACGGGACGGACATTCCAATTAGCTTGCCAGACGATCTCGTCGCGGGGATTAAGACCTCCCAGCCTTTGCTGGCATAAGCGATGCGAAAAGTGAAAGGCTGGGAATCATATACATTGGGGGTGAAGGGTTGTATGTTCCGTCCCAATAATTGCGACATCACCCTTCACAATTAGGGCAAGAAAGGCATAGTCATGTCTTAAATATCGATCAGATAGGTCATTTCGATCTCATTGTTTCACCCTGTTTGCGGAAGCTCTTCTGCCCCTTTGTTCCTTTTTTACAACAGCCTCCGCCTTTTCATCGAAGAAAGGGAAGAAAACTGAATCACAAAATCACTTGCTTTCAAAGAAAGATTCTTTTCTAATCAATGTTTGTCTGTCTTCCAATAGGGTGGGATATTCAGGGTATTAGGGAGAATACATTTTTAGAATGAGTTCTATTTTCTTTTCACTAGATTGGATTTTGTGAATGTATTTACTCTTCAAATAAATTGTTCGAATGAATTTGCTTTTTTAAGAATGCTCGTTTGGAATTCCAATGAAAATGGCTGTGCCGGATGCTTTCAAGTCACATAAGCAATACATGATTTTGCATTAATTTATTTTATTTACTACCAATATATAAATATATATATATTTCAAAAATATACACAAAATAGTTTATAAACTAGGAATAACTAGTTATGAAAAAGTCTTAGCCACAGTAGTGCCTGTAGCAAACTCCTGGCCTTAAAAACCAGGATTGCAGCTTTAAACAAAGTTTTGCGGCCAGCCAACTTTCACCTGTATTTCCCAATACTCTGGGCCATAGAAAAAGTAAACATTTCTAGAAAGTTTAGCTATTATTACAAATAAAGCCATGATCTATTAATATAAACTATAATATATATATATATATATATATATATATATTATAGCCTATAATACATTACTGAATATATGTTAAAATGGCTAAAGCAATTAGTGGATGTATACATATATGACCCTTGTTCTAACAACGATTGAGCTATCTCCATTTTACAAATTATTTAAATGCTAATACTCATTACTCAAATTGTTAAACTGTAATTTACAAGTATTATGCCTTGTGTACATTGACCTTTTCGCAATATTCATTCTTGGCACTCCTCTTTAGTTAAATTCATGACTGAAGCTGCATCGCACAACACTTCACTCATAAGGTCCTCAGATTTTGATTAACCTGCGCCTCACGCGGCTTCTTGATGATTAAAAAGTGGCTTGATTGCGTGATTGTAAGCTGCGCGAAACGCTGCTTCTTCTTATGCAACAATTCCAGTCAGCCAATCATTGTGTATTTTCACCGACGACTTACGGTTCATTCTATGCAACCGTATTCGCGACCTTACTGAAACAGAAGTATGGTGCAAATGGGGTGGTATGACACATGCAATCGGTTATGCGCTTGGCGGTGCTTGAACGCTGGCATTGTTGTGATAGTGTAAAAATCACGACGCTTTGGCGACGGACCTCTGGTACTGAACCATGACACTGAGCTGGCACCTTTCTTTACACACCACATCAGCAGAACGCATTTGAGCTCTCGACGATTTAACGTGCATCGCTACGGCAGATGCTTTGTGGTACTGATCGAACTCATGACATATCAGCCGATCCGATGCAGCAGCCACTGGGCTACCACGGCCCTGTGCATGCCGTGATGTCAAAAGATAAAGTGCTATGCAATATAATATGATTGCTTACTGTTATTCCTAAGAAACTACTATTGAAAGTGATATTTTAATTTCAAAATGACCGATATCATCATAATGTATAAATATAATTCGTATTTTCATTCTTTCTATGAACTGGTTGAGATTAATTATCTTTACACTTGATGGCTGTGTCCCAAAGTCAAAGTAGAAGATTCTCCTCTAGCATTTCCTCGTTTTCTGATGTAGTACTCTGCATTTATAAAGATGTTCTTCAACTTTAAAGAGCACATAAGTGATGGGGTTGACGATAAAAATTTCTGTTACCCTTTTATTTATTTTTATTATTGTTGGTGCATATTTTAAAACACAGTATGTAACAATAACGACATTTATTTTTCAAACTACAAAATGTAAAATACGTACAACATACTTTCCCATTTCAAAATTATTCCATTTCACATTAAATTAACTGTCATTAAAAATATACTGTGGACTTTCGATTTTATTAAAATTCTTTATATACATGCTTACAAAGATTATTATTTCTGTAAAGAACTACCACCTTCAGGAATGCAAAGTCAGGCAAGGCCCATAAAAATTATTTAAATGTTATTAAATGTATAAAGAAAATATGAATTACTTTATATTACTATATATATAATTTTGGAAAATTTTTACTGGAAGCCTTGTTAATTCTATTTTACTTCGATTTATATACCCATATAGATGTAGATAATACTTTAAAATACCTTAATACCATATAGATAATACTTTAAAAACTCGATTGGTTTTTACATTTGCTAAAGAATTTTACCGTGACACGTACATTTAAAATGCTAAAATAGCAATCAGTGCTGGACATCAGGTATTTTAAATAGCATGTAATTTTGGGTAGTTCTAATAGTCTTCTTACGATAAATGCTATTTTATTTATCTTTCTTTTAATAACAATCTTGCTTTATTTTGAGCCAATTTAAATTATAATGCAGATTCTTAATAAAACACAGAGCTAACACGAAATTTATATTTGTTGTATGTGCTGACATGTAGGTAAATAAAATGTCCTTGATTTAAAAATACACATATAATAAGAGTATTTTTTTTAATTTGGAAAACTTTTTGAACAACCCTAATGTTTAAACATCTTTGACCAATTATCTAATTTGAAACTTTATTTAAATTTTACAGATGGAACAAGAAGTACAAGTTAAATGTCAGCTCAGAATTCAATGCAGATCACGTGATTGTATTTATCATGTGATCGTCCTGAATTTAGAATGTATACAACTGTGGAATTTTTATATAGATTAATTTGTACTTAGAAAGATTCAAATGAATGGATGCATACACGCAACCTGCAACACAAATGTAAGTACAAGCTAGTAGGATCCTATTTAGCCCAAGCCTTTACTTATCTCCAATTTGGCGAATTATTGGAAAGAAGTCCAATACAGAAAAATGAGTTGCTGGCGCAATTTGGCACAGTTTCAGAGGCGTAGCTACCACTCTGTCAGCCGTATCAATGATACGGAGCCCCAACATGTGTAAGTAAAACTCGTAAAATGTTAGCAATAGTCCCATTAACAAAGCTCCCATTTACAGAAAAGGGCCCCCAAGGAATTTTGATACCAACGCCAGTGCACAGTTTGTTTTTCTTGTTTGCCAGAAGTGTAGGCTAAAAAAAGGATTTTACCACAAAAGAGCTTTTAAAGCATTTTTTCATTCGTACAGTAACTGGATTAATTTTTTAAAAAAAATAATCAAATAAAAAAAAATCAAAAAGTTTCGAAATTGACCAAAACTTTCTGTTGATTCTAACATATAGCATTCAGTTTTATTGAAGTTGTCATAATCAATTTGCCTTTTTCTAGAGTCTATTTTAAGAAAAAGTAGCACTTGTATTATTATTACTATAATGAATATTTATCATGTATATCACATTATATATTAAGAGCTGTCACATGAATTTCAATGGATTCGTTCCTTTTATTTAAAATACATAATTTCAGCTTTGGAGACACTTAAGCAAAGCTATAAAATAAAAAATAAGGACTTCCTTTTTCTTGTAACATTAAATTATGTCAGTGTAACGAAACTGAAAATAAGCCACAACTAATTGTACTACTTTCGCGAGAACAGCATTGTGCACGAGTTTCCAGATCTCTGTACTTGTTTCACGAGACTAGTTAGCTTAGTTAGAGTGAAGAAGTGAACACTGAGAAGGGACTTGAGTTAAATATATGAGTATTTTAACGACTCTACAAGCCAATTACCATGCTAACTAAAATTTACGTCGTCTACCAGCATCGCCAATTGGTGTCTCGTGTGAAATAATCTGGCGACAACTCATCGTGAGAGAGACTGGTCGATAAAGTGTAAAAGATCAAAGTGCATTTCAAGTTTCATTTCTACTTCCCTATATTTCTTGAGGTGTTACTTATAAAATTTTATGTTTTAGATCCAGGTAGTTCTCTTAATGGTAATTTTAGTTTCGAGTAACATATTCTTCCAAACTCTAAAAATATACAATTTTGTTTTATTATAAAGAACAAACTATTCACAAAATACAATAATGTTCCCAAAAGTGGAAGGACTCCCTTCTGTTTTAAGTTTGAGTTTTCTTAAATGTTTTATTGCGTTTTATGAATCTACTCAGACACATGTCTGTATTGGAAATTCTTACACAAGACTTGTAAAAATTCGAGGTGAATTAAATTTCCCAATTAACGGCAGTCTTTGAAATTGAATGAGAATTTTCATACCTTCTTTTCTGCTGCTACATTTAAATGTTCTCTGCTTCGACTTTGTCTACTCTTGTATTTTCTATTAGTAGACATGTAACAGAATATTAAAATTAATTCAAAAATTATTAATATAGGATATATCAGGATGAAGTGAATTACAATTTAGTACTAAAAGGAAAATTAAACTGTTTCTGCTCCAATTTAAAAATTCCCTGATGAGACAAAGATATACACACGTACACATGTGTGTGTATGTAATAATCTCCATTGATTTAATCTTTTGTAACTTTTTAATTATCTATGGTCCATTCCTTCAGGACACACGTTTAAATAATAAACTAGCTACCCGCCTAACGGAATCCTTTAACTACATCTATCCACCCACCCAAATAATGTGATTTGAGCTTCCTTTAAATATCGAGGTTTCTGGAAATTCGCCCTTTTTTGTGCTTTGTCCTTAGTCATGTAGCCGGCTGCAGCACGTAGTTTCCTCGTCTTCTTTGTTCTGTATTGTGTCGTCCATTCCCTGTTTATTGTTTAATATGTGTATGCCTGTGTGGCTGAGGATGTGCAATAAATAGATTTCCTGCCATAAAGGAATGCCTCGTCAATATCATTTTAATTCGCAACATCAACCATCAAAGTCAAAATTATGATCCAGATAAAGAAATGCCTTACCACTCGCCACGCCTTTATATATATATATGAAAAAAATGTGCATGGCATAGTAAAATTGATAATACAAAATTATATCACTAACAAAGCTAGAAGGTTTAAACCAATATATATATATATATATATATATATATATAAGTGTGTGGGTGTGTGAATGTATACAAATTAATAAGATTTATACGTATGGTTGTTCATAATTCTTTCAAGGTTTCAGAGCGCTGTGGTAAAAAATCTAAGACGAATACGGCATTAAAAAACATATGAACGAATACAGAAAAATTTCAAGTTTTATTTACATTTAATATAGAGTTTCTTTCCGCGAGTCCTTAGCCACACATCTTACGTTGATGCGATAGTCCAGTTCTTGACTCATTCTAGTCAACAATGTGATAATTACATTGTTGACAGCACGTGTTATCCTTTCATGATAGATCCTACAGAAAAGGAAGTACAAACACTTGGATCTTATGCAAATGACCAAGTGTTCGGACAACAAGGAAAGGATAACATGTGTTGTCAATAATGCTGATAGTACCATGTTGTGTAGAATTGCAGAAACTGGACTATTGCATTGATGTATGCCATGTGTAACCAGGGTTTCTCACATAAAACACCTGTAAAGTATGTAAGTAAAAGTTGAATTTTTCTGTATTCGTTCATATGTCCCTTATTGCTGTATCGACGATCATGAGCTGGTCATGTGATCCACATGAAAGAGGACTACACTACATCCGGGGGTTTCTTAGATAAGCCTAAGTGTAATTGCCCTAAAGCTTAAAAAATTCAGATGAACAGAATACATTCAAATAGATAGCTTAAGGATCAAAAATTGGAGGACTGTGCTAACAAAATATTAGCTTAGAGGAAGCTTCTTGAGAATGCCAGGATATATTCAGGGTTGTCGATCTACTGAAGCAGATAAGTTATTCTGCATTTAAAAAAATCTTGAATTGTTTTGCTCTGTTTTCTTATGCATTCTCATTTGTGTACATTATAAAATGATTCACGCGGTTTAATTTCCTTTATTTATATATCTTTTCACGTTTGTACCTTTTTTGGATTTTTTAAATATTAAACAGGAATTAAACGGGCTATATTTAATTATATTCGCTAATGATTAACAATTAATATGAGTCCAGACTATTTTACTAAGACATTGCTGCTGGAAACGCAATACCTTAATAAACCTATCAATCCAAAAAAATCTAATAATTAAATTGCATAAAAGGTTCTCTATCGAAATTCGTTTAGTATTTTTGGAAATATAAAAGTTCGAGATTGTATACTTGTGTAATTACTCGAACATTTTTAGACACCAACGTAAGATAAGCAGCAAAAATGCTCTTAAAAATCATCCAGAACATTGAATTATTTATTTATATTTTTTATATGTTCATAATACCAAAACTGTTGCTATAAATTTAAAGTTTCAAACATTTATTGACCATTCCGAAGAAAGAATAGTAAAATCCTTTTTGCACTTCTGACAAAAAAAATTTCCAAATTGCGACAGTAGCTCATTTTTTGTATCAGAATTCTATCCAATATGAAGATAATATTTCATAAAATTAAAGATAAATGTAGATGCGTACTAAAATGGGATCCAACCAATAGGGTTTAACAATTTGCCAATTAAATGAACATATTTTTTAAAATTTAAGCCTGATTTTTTATTAGAAATTTTCATATAGCTCATGTCTCATCCTAAAAATTATTAACACGTGATATCAAATATTTGAAAGCATTTTATATAAAAAAATTATTTATATTTGGGTTCTTAAAAATCTTATACAAACAAATTACAATAAATGCCCTGAATTTAGGCATTTAACTTTTATATTTGAAATATTTTTCTGTGATTGGCATAGTTTTGTGGCACATTCTCTGAAACATTTATTTGAATTTAAAAGAGCGTGCATGTATATTTATTTCTAGTGGTATTTAATCTGTATATATATATATATATGCATGCCTTTAAAACATCTATCATGCTTGGATCATTTGTATCCAGAAGAAGTATCATGTGTTTTACCGTAAACTTTTTGACAGTTTGCATTTGTAATTTTCTCATACTTTTAAACATTCCAAGAATAAACTGACATAGACAAATACATCTTTCTTACATTATATATGAAACATAGTTCCGTATAAAAGTCTTACTGCGTAAAGATGTTCTTTTCCTTCGATATAACTTGTATTTATATATAATTTATCTCTCACAATTAATACTTAAAACTCGACCTGCTTACAAGCATTGCAACATAACTTTTTAAAATTGTTATTTGAATAAATTTATTTATACATGCGCTTGTGATGTAACTATACAATAATGTATTCATACTAAAAGTAGCTGCACTATTCGGTTCAATTCTCACTTAGTAAATACTTTTGGTGGCGATTCACAAAACCGTAAGTTGGAAAAGTTATTTGCAGTTGGTTCTTACTAATTTTAGAAATTTACAAATGCAAATCGGGGAAGAACGACTGGAAACATTTACGATTAGAAATATTTCGTATATGACTGGTAGTAACATTTGGTGATTTATCTCCAACTCCCAACTAGCATAAGTATAAGTATCAAAGTACTAAAGTACCGACGTATAAGACAACTAAATTTTAATATCTGACGTTATTTTCCAGAATTAATTTTCAAAATAGTTCATAAAATTAATTTAGTCTTAAGAAACTGATGCATTTCATTTTTCACTTTCTTCTTATTTCTTTATCTTTAAAAACTGATTTTTACAGCTGTAAAAATTTTATTTGGTACTTAGGTATCGTACCGTTGACCAATTCTGTAAATTCAAAAGACGTCACAAAATGCCACGATATGCAACCAAAAGGGAAAACTGCTCGTGCACAATCGAACACAGTAATAATGACTATGATAGCATTTATCGTCTTATTTCGAATTAGAGATGTCTTTTCATATGACGAAATTGGTACTGGTCGACAGGATAATATATAAGTACCTAATATTTTTATATTTACGTATACTCGTACGTTAACGGAATTAATTTTAGTATAGAGTTGCATCAATGTTGCCTAACTAGTGGAACTCATAAAGACATAAATTTAAAGTAAAATTGTTTCAGTTTAGAAGAAAATGATAAAAGGATATGGCTCATAAAATAAAAATGAGAAATAAAGATATCATCACGCAATCAAAAATAAAGATCCAATTTCCAATAAAACTGCCATTTTGGCAAAATGCTCTATAGTTCAAAGTGAAAAAAAAAGGGTAATCAAACTTTGGACTTCTGATTCATTAACTTGAATCATATTCAGTATGCTTTTTCTCTGAATATAAAAGTGGTAAGAAAAAAATAATAATAATGCGATGGACATCTTTCTGGTTTATTTATAAAGCTTTCAGAAATCCATAATTTCATCATATTTCAAGTAATATCTTAATAAAAAGAGTAAAAAAAAAAAAAAATCGCAACCTATTGAAGACATTATATGAAGCGAATGCCATGATTGCCAATTCAGCGTATAATACATATGTCAAATTGAGGTTGCCATCTTGGCGAGTTATCTTGAACGTTGGCAATTGTTGCGATAATACGTAAGAACTAAAATTTTGAAGCAGCACACAAACACAGAATATATACCGTAAAATCCAGCATATAACGCACACTTTTAACACAAAAAATAAAATCGAAATTTATGGATGTGCATTAAACGCCGGGTATAAAAATGAAAGCTTTAAAAATAAAAATGGAGATAAGCATATAAAAAGCTTTATTATCAGATGTATCGAAATACGATTATTTAAAAGAAAAAAACATACATTAAGAGCCCAAAGGGTTGTATTTAAAGAAGTATACTACTTCTTCTAAAGCTTTTGCAATAATACCTTGAATAAATAACTTCAAAACACAAGAGCATTGCATACGTACAATACTGGAATCTTTGTAAAAAGGTGGCACGCGTTATACGGCGAATATACCTAAAAATAAAAAAAATGCTACTTGAAAGTATAGATGCGCGTTATACGCCGGATTTTACGGTATGTACAAAAATTCAGAATTGTTTTTCTAGAACTAATTTGTTCCGAGTACGTTACATGTTTGTGGCATGATTTTGAAATCATGCCAAATAGATCTTTGATGACCAATTTAACGTTAAAGTATTTTAACGCTAAAGCTGGAACTTTTCGAAGTTTTACAATGCGAACTTTTTTTAAAAATACATAAGTTACTTTTTAAATTAAATTTAACTACATTTATTGATGTAATTCTTATTCATGAAAAAAACACTTACACGTAACAAAAGTTTTAAATCATTTGCTGTTGTTGTTGACTTATTCCACCTGATTTAGTTACAGGCTAGATCAAATACATGAGTCTAGGAATCTTTAAATCATATATATAAAGAGATTTGGAATACATGTCCTTTTAGTCAAGACCCGCATAGTTCAACAGATGTTTTGAAGAGGCCAGTACTGAGTGACCAGTGTGAGGAGAACTTTATTTGTCCACTTACATGTCTGGAGATGGCACACTGGGGGACTCTATCCACCTCGATGGTAAGTACACCACCTAGACCCTACCTATTATACCAGGAATGAGTCGGTGGAATTTTCCATAGCTACAAGCTTGAGATTTTTATTTTGGAGCAGATCTTAGAGAATATCTGACACTGGAACCTCAGTGGTGCCTTCCTTGGCCCAAGGGGTAGTCATGTAATTGCCACAGAGTTCAATGTGAAATGAGATCCATTGAAAAGAACTCTCGTGTTGTTGTAAAAGCTCTGTAAGAGTATTGAGCATCGAAACAGCACTTTTGTCGCCAACTTTAGTCTAGGTACATTAAGTGCTGGATGGCAGTACAGCTATTAGAAAAGATCCATATAGAATATGTTACAGTTTTAATGGCTTAAGTGCCACATCAATGGCAATTAGCTCAAATATAAAATAGAGCAGAAATCGGTATTCCTAATCTCGATTTTTTGTGAGAAATTCGGTGCCTTTACAAGGATGCCACTACCTCAAAAGTCATGTTCATATAAATTTGAAAGCAGCTCTTAGAATTTGATTGAAAACCTCCAGAGCAAGTTGACGAAGATAATCAAGCTAGTCATGATTTTTGTTCGTATGAGTTTCAAGATCAGATTTAAAATGGATACTAGTCAAGCCCTCTAAGGGGTTAAAGATTGCAACGATTATCCAGAAAGTGCCCTCACCAACTTGATGCAATAGGTTCCTCAAATGGATTCGTTTGTGCAATCACTTGGGAATGTGCTTAGCATGAAAAAAAACTTTAAATTATGTAGCTCTACACGATGCACAGTATTTAAATTCGTGTGACGTCATAGTCACATAAAAAAACCCTTGTTTCCATCCAATCAGTTCATAAATTCAGGATTAGATCGATCACTTGATAAATGCAATCACGTATTTCTAGCCAATAAATTCAAGAGCATCACAGTTACAAACTTATGCTTCTTACAAAAACTCTCATTTAAGAAGTACTTGCTTGCCAATAATAATAACGCATACAGGTAAACAAAATGTTTTAAAAGTACAAGTATAGATTTTTTTTTAAATTTTGAAATTTTTTTAAAGAATCTTAATATTTGAACAATACTTAATTATGAAATTTTAAATTTTATCTAAGCCAACAAGTACAAGTCTAATTTTGTTTTGAATTCAGTGGAAAACACAAAATTACATTTTTCTAGCAATTGTCATGAATTTAGCCCATATGGTTATATTTTTCTTCCTTATCCAAATCTATTTTCGTTTCCTTATTTTCACCAACATTTTCCAGCTCAATTGATTTGGCATTATCATTTTTCAATTAATCATTCGAATCTTCCTTCTTATTTATGTATTTACTCATTTCAATTTTTAATCCCGCTTTAGTAAATCAAAGTAAATCAATTTTAAATTAGAGAGAATGAGACACTTTTTAGAACTGAGAATAATAGTAAATTGATTTTTGAAATTGCTTTCTTTTTTTTTAACGAACTCGCATAGTTTATTATATTTTAGGAAATTTTTTATCAGGATTGAAAAAGAACGCCTCATTAACTTTGCTGATTCCTGTATTTCGTAAATAAAATAATTTTGGAATGCAAATTTATTCTCATTGGAATTTATTGCTTTCTTTGTTCAATGTAAATAATGAATATTCCTTACAAAAATCGCTGTTTAATCGTCACTCTGTTTATTATACGTATATGTATTTTATAAATGTCACTAAAAGAATTCCAGAGCAAATTAAGTCATATGTATTAATGATCATTTTTCATTACATCATTTACAATTTTTTTCGTTTACTGAATATTATTTCTGCTATGAATTCTCTTCTGCCATTAATTATTTTGCTCTCAAAGGCTATTGTAAATTACAAAAAGTATAGTTAAGAGGAGAATTAACAAAGGATTTTTCAAAAAGGCCTTTGTGTACCTTTTCTAAGAGAGAGCGCCTTTTTTCATACTGTTAAACATCAATTATTCTTTTGAACGTTATTTAAAATAAAAGGATATAAAAATCAAATTTTTAAATATTTTCATGCACAATTTATGGTTATTTGACAAACAAATTTCTGCCTGCTTTTTGTGAAATATATATATATATACATTCCTGAAAATAAAAATATGCATGTTAGACGTGTTTCTAAAAATATTTAGATGGTTAAACGGATGAGTTATACAGATTTAGTAAATGATGCCGTAATAAAATGGTGTGATGATACATATATGTATACACACATACATATGTATGCATACATAAAGAGGATGTTAGAATAAATTATTTGATACAAATTGAATTCTGTAAAAAATTTTGAACTTCAAAATTCTTTTTTAAAAGAAAATACGAATCCGCTCTAAATTGTATTTGTTTATTAAAACGAACCTCTATAAGTTAAGGATTGCTAATTAGATAAATGCATTATTTATATTTTTGGACTTTTCATCGTGTTTAGAATGTGTTTGTTAAAAAAATATTTTTTTTTTCATATATTATTCTAAAAACATTGAATATATCTTTATTTTTTCATCTCAAATCATGTGCACCTTTTACATGTTTATTTAACAGGATATATTAGCGAACGTTATCATGTGCAAAAAAATTAAGTGTACCTATGAATATATACAAATATTTGAAATAATGTTTAACTTTGCAATCTTATCCTTATGCTTAAAAGTTAGCTATTTCAATACTGTTATTGGCTATTAAACTTTGAACTGTCTTAAGTTAGAATTACGCTGATGTAGTGGTCTTTTATTGGCTATATATATAAACAGAAGACACACACAATTTGAATATTTCAAATCTGGCACTTGCCTTTTTATCGAATATTTTGATAAATATATCTAATATTCAGTATAACCTACTAATACAATGTAATGGCATACTAATATACAGCATAGGGAGTACATTGTATATATATTAGTATGTCATACAGTATCAGACACGTTGACAAATCTTTTTTTTTTTTTTTGCAGAATCACTGAAATTGTTATATTTTAGATATTCATATGAGTGCTAATTTTATGATCCTAAATAGAAAAATGTCACGTAACACTTTCACATAATAATACTTCGATGAAAAATTGTTCTAGAAAATCTAAACGAAGGACATAGAAACTTAATAATGAATATTGAACAAAATGAAGATTTTGGGCAACCAGTACTTAAAAAATAAATCTCAATCAATACATAAAAAGCAATATACATTGCTGAAAGAACTTACACTAGAATACTTCAATGCGTGTTACTTATCATCCTTAAAATTGGATTTATTGGTAAATGAATTCTACTCCCCAAATATCCAATATTTAATGCGATGGATTCGTTTATTTCTAGAACGAACCACAAGACTTTCATCTTTCATAAGGAGCTAGATGCATCTTCTCCTTTTCTTAGATTCAATTTCCATGGATAAGGGTTTGCTTACGAAAGAAATATATACGTATAGATCCACAGTTGTATTCCCGAAACAAAGAATTCCCAGTTGGTTTAGCAGAATTATTCGTTTCATTGGGTAGCATTAGCTTTCCTTACAGTATCTCGTCATTCGATTTCAGAAACTCAGTCAGGTTTGTTCTTACGACAGAAGAAGCATTCTAATGAGGCCAAGAAACCCCGGGTAACCGATAGAGTGTGACAATGGTAATCTGAAAACACAAAACCGTTATATCTTCTTATTTGGTATTTGCATACACTTAAATCTGTTTTTATGCGTAAGATAGGAACAGCAAAATGCATAAAAAAATATTCTGTAGCTTCTTCTATAGCAGTGCTTCTCAAAAGTTCAATATTTGCGACACAATATTCAATCATGATTTTCATCATCCCTCCACCATACAAGAACAATATATTAAATTCAAGAATACTATACATTGAAGCTAAAGCTACAATACGGCTTTAACGTGTCCCCAGCGAATATAAAAGTCTGATTCAGCCAAAGCTTTAATTGCCCTGGACGTATATATACGTCTTTCCGAAGTGCAATCTTTTCTGTGCACTGCTATCCATAAAATTATTCGGAAAGCTTTGGAATGCAATAAAAGGACCTTAACAGTGTTTGCGAAGGATTTATTTATTTTAGAGGATTTGCTTATTTATTCCTTTTCTTCTCTCCCCCTCCCCCAATACATCATATACGCTCGCCTGCTCGGAAAACCAAGGCATTGGGGAGCGAATTGCGTAAATTTAATTGGCAGTTAAGGTATTAATTATAAACCTCACAAAGTATCATGGTAATCATAAATTTTTATATATAATTTTATATATGACAAGCCCATGGGTTTCACTTGTAATTATTATGAACTTGTTTTTAACTTAGTATTTTAAAATTAATTATAAATATATTATGTGCAGTACTGATACATTTATAAGTGTAAATGTGTATTTTATTTTTTTCTATGTCAGAATGGTTTTTGTTTGTTTACTTTCAGTAAGTTAATAATTTTCTTAAATACTATTTTGTTATCGACTTACGCGCTCCTCTCGTAGAGTAATCATGCCCCTTAGAGGGGTGCGCCCCACAATTTGAGAAACACTGGTCTATAGCTATAAAGCATATTAATTGCAAACATTTTTTATGAGGTAGATATAGAGACCACATAAAAAAATTCCCACATAGAAAATATGTAAATCAGAAATTCCCAGGAGGAAACTATAAAGGGAACTTTCCAAGCAAAAAGAAATTTAGATTTTTGTCTAAACTCGTCTACTAAAATGCATAAAAAGTTAAATGTAAAAGCTAATGTACTTTTAACCCCTTTAGTCATAACTTTCAACCGTAAAAAAAAGTTAATTCCCGGAAGGTTACCAAATAATGTGATGAGGTGATGCAATACGTAAATATGGAATAATATTGGTGTTGGAATTGTAATATATTTTGGTAATAAAATAATATTATATACTTCGTTCAACACTCACATATAAAATATCGGGTGGGCCTCCTGTTGGATGTTTTCAATTTGTGTTTTCTTTTGATAGTTTTCTGTTGCTTTCTTTTTAAATTACTTTTTTTAAAAATTAATTTCTGTTTTTTATGGATTTCTTATGTACCGAACAGAAAATAGTAGAAAAAAACGCCTTAAAAAAGAAACGCATAAAATCAGGTATATTAATCGAAAATTCTTCTTGCATCATAATCATAGAAAAAGCAAGAATTTTCAGACATTTCTGTTCCAAATTTTTTTAGAGATTGACTAAAAGCTTCATATTTTGCAATTTATTAAAAAAAATTTTTTTTACTAAGTACTGAACAGTTTGGAGTTTATGCTCAATATCATCTTCTCAAAACCAAAATGATGTTTGTTTTTCTTTTTGGACGAAATGAAACATAAAAAATTACCAAAAAATGAGAATTATTTAGTTTAATTGTATAAACTCACACTGCTTTACCAAACGAAAATAAATAAAATAAATTTATGAGCATTTAATCTTTATGCAGGTTTCCAAGTTATATAGGTCTAGGCGCTGTCCAAGACAACAAGTAAAGTCGTTCATCCTTTTGTTGGCCCCTTAACTTTTAGCGATGATTAGTATTTGGGAACGGATATTCTGGGGTATTATATTTTTTTTATGGAGGGATTAATCTCCAACCTTTCATATTACCAGATTAAATAACTTTTAATTCTGATTACACAATTGGAACAGCCTTTCTGAATTTTGCCTCGCTATGATGGAATTTAAAAAATACAAATATCAATCTGGAGAAGCCCTGTATTTTTATTAAAACTTTCTTCTTCAAACGTTACGAAAAAAATCGCACTTTATTGAAATCTTCTAGGATTAAAAAAATGTATCTGAAAAATCGCATCAAATTCTTGCATCTATAGTGCATAAAGAACACGTCCTATTACATTCTATAAAATCAATCTATTCTTAAACGCAAACCACTTTTTTGACTTACAAAATTATTTCTGTAATTTCAATCATGTCTGTGTGGTAATGCTAAGTTGATTTCCAGTCATTATTTGAAAATTATATGCATACTCTGTTTAGTTAAACATCAAAGATAACATCAGATTCTTAAAATATAATTCATTATTACAAACTGGGAGCTGGCAAAAGTTTGGATGTATGCAATTAAATGATTTTCGATAAAAACTAAAAATTCTTCCTTCAGTTTATAATTCTTTTTGTCTTACGAATTATGAAAAAGCCTTTTTTTCATTACCGATATCATCACTTAATTCTTATTGAAAATATTTTAATACGCATGTAAGATTAAAATTTTTTATTCGTTTATTTTTCATTATCATTCAACGACAAAACAAATCGAAATTACTTAAATATATCATATTAAAAAATAAATGATGGTTGAATAAATTTTTATAAAACTTCAGGTTTGTCGATGATATAAAGAACAAATTCTGTAAATATTAAAGCAAAAAACTTTTTAATGTGAATTTTATTAACATTTAGTATATTTAAGCAAAAGCTGAATTTAAAGTATTTAATTTAGGATTTTTAAATAACTAGTATGAATATTTACAGTGAAATACATCATATAATGTCAATTAAACATTTATTTATTTAATAAACTCTATTTCTACTGAAAATATTTCAAAAGATATGTTCTTTGATCTATCACCTTTTATTTTAAAATGCTTTAAAAAAATGTCACCGTGAGAAATGAAGAAAAAAACATAAGAAAGGAATTGAAAATAAAAAAAAGGCAATCACTTAATGATCCTTTTTGTCGAAGCGGATTACTTTTCTCATCGCGTCATTTTGCATTCTATTTTTTCAGTTACAGAACATTATTTCTCTTTCAAATTCCTTCCTCAAAGTAATTATTTTCAGCTCTAAGTCTCTTGCAAAGAGCAGGAAGAGGAGAATTAACAAAAGAATATTTTTAAATAGAAAAAGAATTATCTCTTAATATTTTTTTATTTCCACATTTAAACGTCTTCATCGATTATTCTCTCCAGTATCGTTTGGGTTGAAGTGAAGATAACTAATATATTTTGGTTAATGATATATTAATATATATGAGGATTATAATATATATATAGCATTAACCACACCCACTTCGTTGGGGGTTCATTATTTTGTATAACTGTAAAAGGTGTAACACAAAAAAATTGAACTAAATTTGTAGATTGAAAAATGAGTGGAGTTGTAAGCAACTGTTTTGATGATGTCATCCCCCACACTTCCTCTATCTAAGTGACCAGTTCGCCTTAATCGATCACAACAGTAGGGAGTCATTGAGTTAACACGTGCAACTGTATTCTGCCTGAAAAATGTCGAATCAACATCAAGTTTCTTGTGAAACTTAAGGAATCAACAACGAAAACATTTTAAATACTAACCGAGGCTTATGGAGAGGAAACTTTGTCTCGTTCTCATGTGTTCGAATGGTATAAGTGGTTTTTAGGGGAAAGGGTCAGTGCGGAAGATGACGAACATCAGGGACGCCCATAATGATCAGCCATTACAGACAAAAACTAAGCAAAATTCGGGATATGAGTGAATTCCTATTCACATCATTGGTCAGACTGTTAATCAACACTACTGCATTGAAGTACTAAAAAACTTCTGGAAAAAATTAGGAGAAAAAAAGGCCAGAATGGGGAGTGATGGATGACTGTTGCACCAAGACAATACACCAGCTTACACGGTCCTATTTGTTAAGCAGGTGTATTCTCGAAACCCGCCTTGAGGTTCGATTTTTGCAAAATTTGTTCTTCACGGATCTCTACCCAACAAAAGAAACAGGCTTGCCAAATTTCTAGTCTGTAGGTCTAATATTTTCCGGAGATATCTTGATAGGTGAGTGACTCGCTTTTCTCCTTTATATATAAATGTGTTTATTTTTTTTCGTAATAAACTTCAAATATTTTCTGCGATTAATCGTGTTTCTACAATGGTATGTATATTTTTTGGGGAATGGAAATGTTATAATTGGATTATATTTGCTTCGCAAATACTAATTGATCCAATTGAAAATTTAATTTTCTCAAAATATACATTACTTACGTTTCTCGTGTGACTTTGGTAAAACTAAGCTTAACTGTAATTAGTTATTTTAATCTTGCACGTAAAGATCACAAAATATTCAAAATTTTATTGATAATTGAAACATATTATTTTTTTTAAATAAACTTGTTCGTAAACTTTGCCTTATTTTTTTCTTTGCATTCAATCGAAACAAATCTTGTTTAAGCGACTTTGAATTTTAAAAAATTTTGAAGAATATCTTTTGACATGTGCAAGCGATAGCTCTATTATATTACTTTTACTTCAGAATATGATGACGGTAATACAAATCGTGGAATGTAGAGGAAAAATATGAGGCCTCAAAGTACTCTGTGTATCTAATTTGCATTTAAAAACCCTTTTCACTGAAATTTTGTTTAATTTAAAAATATAAGCTTAATAAACAATTTATTTGAACTATTTTAGAAAAAATATTAAGAGGAATTTAGAAAAGATTTAGGAGTATATTTTTTTAAATATCCTACTCTCTTCTCTCACACACACATCCGCTTTAGAAAAATGTATTGTACTATTTTAATTAAATTTTATCATATTAAAGATTAATATATAAATAACTTAGAAAAAAGATAAATAAAAATTAATTAAAAATTTTTAAATTTGTTCTTCTTATTATTTTATTAATTATTTGCGGAATCAGATTTTTAATAAAACAACTGGATTTTTTATATATAGATCCTACTGTTTTTTTTTTTTTTTTTTGTAGATGGAGTTTCATTTTATATCTTTTTATTTTACCTGCTCCATTTTAAAAAAAAAATTTACATTTTAAGCTGAGTGCTACTTTTAACTGTCACAATAGAAAGTAATTACTTGCCGTAGAACGAAAAAAAATTCAAATCAGAAAAATTTGTGAAATATAATATTAAACTAATTCTAACAAGAGATTAAACATTGAAAAATAAATATGGAAAAGGAAGAAAACTTGTGTGAAATAAGTCGGAATAATAAATTCTCCAAGCATGTTAGATTGAAAATTTCCTCGCATTTATGAATACTTTTTTTAAGTGTATAAACCCGAAGCTTCGAAAAATGCTCCAATGTTTTCATTTACCCGATAATAAATATTTTTATTCTTAGATCCAAAGTAGAGAGAAGAGAAACAAAAGAGTTTCATCTTACATAAAATAAGATACATCTTCCGAAAGGAAAAACAGTTCCTTTTGGATTCTATTCCCTTGGCTATAGCTCGAACCACGAAAAGAGCATAGATCTACAGTTGAATATCTGGAGCGAAAAAATTCCCGGGTGGCTTGGCGGAATTATGCCTTTCATTGGATATAGCATTAGTTTTTCTCGCAGCAACTTCACCATTTGTCTTGAAAGGAGAGTGTTCAGATTTATTTTTTCGATATTTTAAGAAATCAGGAGTATTTTAATGATGAAAATAAATCCCTTAAGCTAGTACAAATGAAAATGCGCGAAAAAATTAATCAGAGGAAATAAATTCAAGGAATGTCTGATAGAGTGGTAAGGTAAAAAAGCTCATATTAATTATGATAAAATTTTAAAAATATTTTTGTTACTTGAACGCATGGGGAAATATATTTTTAGATTATAATATTTATTTACAATGATAGTTTTTAACAGTGTCCTTTTGTCTTTACAAACGTTTTTTTTATTTCCCTTTTACATAAACTAGCCGTTACTTAACCATCCGCTTCGCTAGTTATTTTATCCTGTTATATGACTATATGTATTGTTTATAAATTATTGATACCTAAGTCATTGAGCATTCGATAGTATTCAATAACATTCTTACATCCCTCATCTCTTGAATTTAAAAGAACAAGATTTGAAATTCCAAAAAAGAAATGTTTTTACATTTATTCTTCCGTATCCCATCTCCCTTCACTATTTCCGTAAAATCCACTTTTAGTGGATGTTTACGCAACAAAACAAACATATTTGCTAAGCTTCAAGTCTTTTGGTCAAAAACAAGAATTTTTATCGAATACGCAAACACAAAACCCGTTTTTACTGAATATGTACTTAACAAAAAAAAAGTGTCTGCACAATTTTAAAATCCAGAAATATAATAGTTCAAAAACAGGACATTTTATCTATATGCCCCGTCACTCCCCTTCCCCTTGGGAATCAATTTCCGTTAAAAAAATTTCAGCAAATTTCATTTCAGATGTAACATGGATACCATGTTTTCTGTTTGTAGATCTAATTATTCAAAAACAGGAATATTTTTCATTAATGCCCCGCAACTCCTCACAACCACTTTGAGAGTCAATTTTCGCAAAACCCATATTACCAGGTCTCTACTCAACAAAAGAAACATCCTTACCAAATAAGAAGTCTGTGTGTCTAATAGTTCCGGAACAAATTGCTGATACATCAAATCTTAAATACCCTTTAGCTCCTTTAGGGCCCTGGTTCGTTCCCGGGTTTCGGCATCAAATATTCCAGTTTGAAAGTATTGAATTACACTGAATTGAACTTTATTGACTGAGGTTTTTCCATTACTTTTCAACAGTTGCCAAAAAAGGGCAGTTAAACTTTACATTTAATATCGTTCCCAACAGATGAGAACTAAGCTACTAGATATATGACCCCGAACTCAATAAAAAAAGAGAAAAATATTTTTACTTCACGTCAATATTTGATAATAGGTTATTGTTTATTAGCTTAAAATCGCATTAATAGCTGACGGTAAAGTTTTGACTTTAATGACAATATAAATAATTGTTATTTTCTTTCTTTTCAGATTAATGGCACTTTCTGCTAAATATATAAAATGGTTATTCAGTACAATTTTCTAAATTTTTTCTAACATAATATAATGAATAATGACAGTTTGCCGTTATCCATTACAATAAATCCTTTATCCAGGCAGAAAATTTATTATTCTGTAGGAGCACAGATTTAAAAAAACATGGACTATTGCTGTATATTAACGGTACAAAGTAATTCATTATACAAAAATAGGTAGAGCTCTGTAAATTTCTTATTGATAGAATTAATTCAGGAACAAAAATTTTTTTCTTCATAAACAGCAGAAATTTTCTCTTAAATTTTAGATACCAAGAAAATTTTTTTAAAATTTTAGATACCAAGAAAGATTTTCTCTTTGTTCAGTAATTGTATTTTGTAACAACATATTTCCTATGATTGAGAATATTTGTTTATTTATTAGAAGCACAAATTCAAATGACTTTAATTAACAAGCATGTCTCCTTTCTTAAATATTAAATTGAGAACAAAACTGGAGAACTACTCCTTACAAAATGCATTAATATTATTTGAGAACTTTCGATGAAAACTAAACGTGGGAAATAATTTTTGAACCAATTGGCAACGAAAACAGAATAATATTATTATTCGATAATAAATGAAGATCTTTTTACAAATCTGCAGTACTTATGAAGTAATTTATGAAAGAAATGGTAGCGTATCACGCTTCCCTGCCACAGGTCCGGGGTTCAAATCCCGAGATGGGCAAGGTCAACTCAGCAGTAACTTCAGTGGGGCGATAAATGATTATCAAACTTTCTTGTTAACAAAACACTGCGGATTTCGCAACAAACTGACCTGACTAGAACTTCCCGTTCACCGCAGCGCGCAAGATAACGAAATGTGATATGGGTTCAGTAGGCCCTGCCCCTCCATGGACTGCTGCATTTTTGAGTTAATTTTAGTTTATGAAATAAAGTTTACTATATTTCTTAAATATTCTCCCGTTATAGTAATGAATATTTTTCATATATATTGTAAAGGAATAATTGAAAGAAAAATGATGCCAAATTTATTTTAAAACCTTCATCCCAAATAATGGTTGTGTGAATGGTTTCTTTATAAGATAAAAGTTACATCGATTAAGAGGCGATAAAAGTGTTTACTGAAATGTGAATAAAATAGATGAAATAATCAATACAATTATTTTTTTATAAGTAGGCCAGTTTTTTTTAGAGTTGTTACAAAATGGAATAGATATTTAACTACTAGATAATAGTATACATTTACAAAAGAAAAATAATACATTATCCATGCATGTTGCTGCTGTTGGCTTGTTGCTCTTGTTGGTTGGTGCTTGATTTCCGCACGCACTAAAGATTTCTAAACGCACATTGAACCGAAATAACTGAGAAAATCCGTGTGTTCTCTGATTTACAAAAAAATATTCTTCATTGTCGACATGTTAGCATTTCAGTTACATTTATCTTGAATATGCTGCTGATTATTGGTGGAAAAAAACATGGTATATATTTCTCTTCTTACTTTCATGTGTTATTTATTGTAATGTATGCAGTAGTTTCAAAAATATGATTTTTTTAATATCGGGTTTAACAATCGTACTCTCTGTACTTCAGATGATCACATACTCTAATAATTATTAATCATGTATTCTATTTATATAAGAATAATTTTCACAAATTAAATGTGTTGATCTGTAATAATTTAAAGTATGCGACTACCCTAAAATTGTGAATTTTGCCAAATATTAACAATTTTTGATGATTTTATTTTTTAGGCCATCTTATTAGCTTTATAATAATACCAAGTTTATTATTTTCCGTTCACTAGATCAAAAACTACAAGTTTTTTTTTGTAAAAGCTGATTATATTACTTTAAGCAAGATATGTCATACTTTAAAACGCGTTTAACTCAAAATGAGTTTCTTCGAAAATGCTCAAACGGGGACAGCGATTGCTGAAAAAGTTTTGAAAATACGTAACTGTGTGTGAAACTTTTTGTGTAGGTTCTGAATAATAATATAAGAGTTTTAACTTTCAGATTTATCAATCATTGTTTTATTACAAAACTTACAGTCCCTTATGTGAATATAATCACTGTTGTGTTTTAAGAAGTTTCATATAATAACTAAGATCCAAGTACTCTAGTTTTAGCAAAAATTAAAACATCTGTTATCCTGAAGATCATTGCAAAAACGAATAACATAGCAACACATCAAAATTAAAAAATTGAAAATTTGTTCATAAAGTTTTGGTACGAAATGGGCCCCGTTTATGTTATTTTTTGTAAATTTTTACCAATTTTTCCCTATTTTAGAGTTATAATAATTTCTTTTTATCTTCTTAATTTCAGCATATTTTTCTTAAAATGTACTACACAAATCTAAAAACCACAAAAAAAAAAATTAAAAAAAAAAATTCCCATACCTCCATTTTTAAAAAAAAAAAAAATGTCGCAAATCGCACCTTAAGGGAATATCTAGGACCTCACGAAAACATCTGCAAGCATAGGAACACTTTTTATTCCCTGTATTTTAACTTTAAAGCTCTCACAAGATCCGGGCAAAAACTTCTTGGCACGAAATGTTGTTTACAGATCCTCCATCTTATGAAAAAATCATGAAAGAGCGAGATGAAAACGATTGACTTCGTAAACTTTTCGTGGTGGCGAGGTAAATCCGCCAACGTCATATAAATCAGGGGGTAGTGGATGGCTATTCCTTTGTTGAAGACACTTTTCCAATATTCGCTTTCGAAAGTTTACGTTCTTTCATCTCGTTCACAGTATTTATTTATTTATTTTTTGCCCAGGAGAGTTTTTGGTGTCACTTTATGAACTCGTGACTTTTAATGCCCCATCAGATTATTTCATGTTTTGGGGAGAAGCGATATAAAATTGGACTGGAAACGGCATGGAATTGAGATGTTTATTTAAGCTATTTTATTTTATTTTATGGACAAATTTTTTACTGATTTCTTATAAGAAGCAAAATGATTTGATTACTTAAAATAATTTTTTTTAAATTGAAAAAAGATAATCGATAATGTATGTAAATAAGATAAAGATAATGACAAAGATTAAAAATGAAAGCAACATATTCTTCGCCAAATTTATTGATTGCTTAAGATCCTATGATCTAGTATAAGTTTTATCCAATCGTCCCCATGATAGATAGAGAAGAAACAATCTTTTCACTTGTATAGTAGCCGGCTGGGTGGCGTGGTTGGTATGTCGCTGGCCTTCTACACCCAAAGATGCGGGTTCGACCCCGGCCCAAGTCGATGGATTTTCTTTATGCAGAAAATTGACAACGGCTATGTCGTATGATTATACGGCATGTGAAAGCTCCTTAGAGTGTCTGTTTGGCTTGGATGCTCTCTGCAAAATTAAATCCTGGTACAAAGTTCGCATCCTCAAGAGCTTAGGTGCCTCCCTCTGTGAAGGAAACTGGGCGCCAAAATTGCTTGCTGTAATTGGTATTGCCCATATGGTGCAGCATTAAAAAGTGGTATCAGCTCCTGGGGAATGTACTAGGTCTGCAAAGGTTTAAAATACCAATGTAACGCACGGTATAGTTCCAAGACCGAAATGTAGGTGCCGCCATTACAGTATTGTCTTGGACCGGAAGTGTGACTGTACGAAACACTGTAGTATCGTCAGAGAGAGTTTGGATCTGGACAAGCGTGCGTTCCCCCGTTTCGATGTCCAATCCTGGACTACGTAAACTTTACTTATTTTCACTTATTCTCACTAAATGTTTGTCTAGTAATTGTCTAAGTGTCTGTTCTTTGTAACTGTGCTATCTTATGTCATTAAATATATTAATTTACCCCGAGATTCTATTAATTACTTTTGGTTACCCCAAGTAATGACGCAAGCGGCAGTTACAATTGGCGCCTAAACGTCGGCCCGACCCCAGCTCTCTCTCGCTTTTTCCCCCACAGCCTTAGGGGTGGAAGTGTTTGTCATCCCGACAATAAGAGGATTCGCACCCTGCTTATGAATATTTTCATCCAGAAAACCTGTTAACAGATAAGCGTTGTTTATTCTAAATAATCATGCTCTGTTATTATGTGTGTGTATAAGATTATTATTATTATTCGTAGTATATATTGTGTGTTACAGGAAAACACCATAATTGAATTTAAAGTTGATATTCATTTGTCAGTTTTCCTAATCTTTTGAAAATGAAATTTTCATTCTATCGGTTGATCTTATTAAAGCTAATTGAAGGTTAATTATTTATGAGTGCATGTTTTCTTCCTAATTAAGAATTTTATGCTAATAACACGTATATGGTTTTGTTATCAAGAAATTATTGCAATTCTTATAATAATTTTTTTTCTGTTCTTTTTATGCCTAACATAAAAATATTTCTTTTGAAAGTATATGATTGATTACGAAGTATTACAATATAACATTTGAAACCTTGTATGTTATTGATAAAGTATTTACATTTCTGTTTTTATTTAAAATTTTTGGAAGATATTTTCAAGTACTTCTACTAAGTGTAAACAAGTTTGTATTATTGATAACTTCAAAGTGAATGAATTAAATTATGAATGGTATTTCTATTTAAACGTATTTGAATTGTTTTTTATTAAACCATTTCATGTTAACTGCTGATACTTCTTTTGATTAATAATGAATATTATATAAATATTATTATTTTGGTTTTGATGTACTAAAGTAGAAGATAGTTAATATTGAAAAATTTGTTTTATTTTAATCTCATTAATATTGATTTGTAAATTAATTATCACATTTGAAATTAGAGAATTTTATTGTCATTCATCAAGTGTGCATTATAGTATATTGTATTCTTTTTATATGTAAAGAAATTTTCAGATACATCAGTATTGTTTAACTATAATATTTCCAAAGTGTTTTCTGATCATTTTTATGATACATGTATTTTTTTTTTTGGATAAAACTTTGAAAAAGTTTTTTACTTTGATTATGTATTAAAAATGATAAAAACGAAAATATTTTTTATTTTTCCTTTTTGTGATTCATGAAATTTTTTGAATTGTATATTGTAAGAAAGTCAGATATTATTTTTTTGTGGCATAATACTGTACTATTATTCTGTTAGTAATATTTTGTCAAATTTAATTTTGGTCTGTTTATATATAAAATTTAAAAATCAAAGTTTAAATTTGTAATTGATTCAATGCGGAAAAATTTGAATCATGTTTCCAACCAGGGGGAGGGCCCCCATCCAATAGCAACGACTCCCATAGAAAAAGTATAAACCACCCTGGTCATGAAAGAAGTGCCGCCCCGGCAATCAAAGACTCCTGTTATAGAAAAGTGTATAGACCACCCTGGTCTTAGAAGAAGTGCCACCCTGGCAATCAAAGATTCCTGTCGTAGGAAAAGTGTATGGACCACCCTGGTCTTAGAAGAAGCTCCTCTGAGGAAAAGAGGACGCCCCCCAAAAAAAAGTACCTCCTGTTTCCGAGCCGAGACGTCAACGGAACCAGAGTCCGTTGACGTCTGGTACGCACGGTATAGTTCCAAGACCGAAATGTATGTGCCGCCATTACAGTATTGTCTTGGACCGGAAGTGTGACTGTACGAAACACTGTAGTATCGTCAGAGAGAGTTTGGATCGGAACAAGCGTGCGTTCTCCATTTTCGTTGTCCAATCCTGGACTTTGTAAACTTTACTTATTTTTACTTATTTTCTTTAAATGTTTGTCTTGTAATTGTCTAAGTGTCTGTTCTTTGTAACTGTGCTATCTTATATCATTAAATATATTAATTTACCCCGAGATTCTATTAATTACTTTTGGTTACCCCAAGTAATGACGCAAGCGGCAGTTACACCAACAAAAAAAAGCGCAGCCCCATTGGAATAAAAAATTTGTATTGTGTTCTCAAGGAGAACTAACCTCTAGGACTGTGCTTCTCAAACTTTCAATATTTGCGATCAAGTTTTCAATCATAATTTTCAATCCATACAATACCAATGTATTGAATTTAATAATAATGTTTTTTGATGCGCTAAAGTTGCTATACGACTTTAATTAAAACCATACAAATTATCCAGATAAGCATTAAATTTTGTCTATAATTTTGTATCTAACAAGACCATGGGGGGCACTGGTAATTATTAAGCTTGTTTTTAACTCAGTATTAATGAATTAATGATCAAATACATTGTGCAGTACTGATACATTTATAAGTGTATATGTCAGTGCAAATATGTACTTTCCTTTTTTTTATGTCAGAATATGTTTTTTTTTTGTTCCTAATTAGTAATTTTTTAAATCATTTTTATTTTCAATTTTTCGATATGCTTGCGCCTCTCTGGTAGGATTATCATGCTCTCCTAGGGGTCACACCCCACAGTTTGATTAACTCTTCTGTAGGAAAATCTATTTGATTGATTGATTTGAAAATCTCGCTTTGGGTGGAAACGGAGATATATATAGTTTAGGTTTGCTATTTAAGATATCCGACTACTATCCTAAAATTAAATGTTGCCAAAAATTGACAATTTATTTTGTGATTTTATTTTATGGTCCATCTTATTAGCGCTTTATAAAAATACCAAACTTTTTATTTTCCATTCACTAGAACAAAAACTAATAGCCTTTTAGTAAAAGAAGATGTCATTACTTTAAGCAAGGTGTCATACTTAAAAAAGAGTTTCACTCGATATGTTTTGGGGGGGGGGGGTGAGGTCAACGGGAACAGTGATTGCTGAAAAAGTTTTAAAAATAATTAGCTGAATTTTTTTGTGTATGTTGTAGAAAAATTTTAACCTTCAGATTTATCAATCACGGTTTTATTGTAAATTTTACAGTCCCTTATGTGAATGTAATTACTGTTATTTTAAGCATTTTCATATAACTAAGATAAAGTGCTCTGGTAGAAGTGTTTTAATTTTCAGATTTACAAATCACTGTTTTATTACACAAAATGTACAGCCCCTTTATGTGAATATAAACACTGTTTTTTTAAGCAATTTCATATAATAACTAAGATAAATTGCTCTAGTTTATGTAAAAATTAAAATATTTCTGATATCTTAAAGGTCATGTCGAAAATGAATAACGTAGCAAGACATCAGAATTGAAAAATTAAAATTTTTTTCATAATTTTTGGTACAGAATGAGCTTTGTTTATGTTATTTTTTGTACATTTTTATTTTTTCCCCATTTTAGTAATAATTTCTTTTTGTCTTCTTAATTTTAGCATATTTTTCTTAAAATGTACTAAACAAGTCTAAAAACAACAACAAATAATCCCCATAACTCCATTTTTTAAAAAAAAAAAAGCTTTCGGAAGTAGTCGATACCTTAAAATGATTTGAAGCGGGGTCATAGAGATTGTTAAGATTGTAAATGAGGATGTTAAAACTGCAACTCTAAGTTAAAATGTTGAACATGTAATTGTAAGTGAGGATATTGGATAGCAATTGCTAATGAAACTGCTGATATTGCAATTATAAGGAGATATTTTGAAGTTTCAACTGTAAAACTGACTTTGATTATTTCGTATTAGGATAGGAGAGTTGGATTAATACGCGTGTGATTGTTTTTTGGAATGTTGGAATGTTAGATTTGGGAATCCTCTTGGGTGTCGTTGGAAGGTCTCATATGTGTGTAATTAAAGGAAATATTATTATATTGGTTAGGATTCGGGTTTATTTAACTCCTATTGAGCATTGGTCATTACATATAGAATATTGGTATATTAAGGTTTTAGATTAGATAGAAACTGTTGAGTTTCACTATATCTCTTGATTTGTCCCCTCACCACACTGTTACATCTTCTGGTTTTTCACATTATAATTTCTATACATATTAGAAAAAAATAAATTTTATGGAAAATATTGCAGCTGTTATGGGAAACAGGGATGTCAAACTCGTGGCCCGTGAGGCGCATTTGGCCCACAACGAACATTTTAGCATCCCGGCTAATATATCGGTACACAATAATAAATAATTTTTGAGAAAAGTAACTGAAAAGAGAAGTTTTCACTCACTTCCCGACGTGCAAATGAACAAATTAAGCTTAGATAATATGTACTGCATCGTATCAATTCAAAATTTCAAATTTTAGAACTGAATTTTTGAAAGAAGATTTAAAGATCTTAATTCTTTGGTAGACAAATTTTGTTTGTTTTCTTCGATTTTCTCAATAGACTCAGTACCAAGCCATATGCAAATGGAAGTGATCGAGATTCAGTGGGACTCAAATTTGAAGGCGACATTCATTGAAGTGGGTGTGCCCGAATTTTACAAATATTTATCAACCTCGTTTGAAAATACTCGAAAAATCGCACATGAATTTATTTCCATATTAACTTATTGGTACTAGCAGTCATTTTCAGTTATGAAAGGAAAGAAGTCTTCTGTTAGAAATAGTATTGATGACACTCCCCTTGGGTCAGTTTTGAAAGTAATCACTGCGAACGAAATTTCTTCCGAAATAGGAAAGATAGTTGCAGAGAAGATATGTCAAGTGCCAGGAGGTAAACATTAAATTGTTGTTGCTTTTTATATATGTTCATTACAAAGTATTATGAAAAATGAACCTATGTTTTTGCAAATACTGATTTTTTAGGCCCACCTAGAGTTAAACCTTGTTTGTTTGGCCCAAGTTTGCCTTTGTGTTTCACACCCTTGTTGTAAATATACATATACTTTGAAATGAGCATTGAACATGGATTAAATTATAATTTTTTAAAACAGTTCTAGAAATTTTTTTTTCTGATAATTTTTTCTGTGTAATGTACGCTAATGTCATTTGATGTAATGTATCAGATTAAATTTTCTCTCTATAAACTTCACTTTTCCAACGGGAAAGAAAAACAATCCTCTTTTCTTCGAGGAAGGAGGTTATATCTCATGTTTTCGCTTATTGTGTGTGTTTAAGAGATATTTTAAATAACATTTAAAATATTTTTTAAATTTTTTAAAAAATGTTTATAATTAAAAAAAGTGTTTTTTTTTCTTTGTGGAAGAATTAGAACCATGTTTTTGAAATTTTATTTGTTTGGTGAGGAATACTTAATTTTATCAGACAATAAAAAACTTATTGATGTTTATAGTTAAGACTCATATTTAGTTTCATATATTTTTTCGTCAGCTCTTTTAAAAATGGAAACGGACTGTTGAAATAAGTATTACTTGTTTAGAAATGTAAATTCCCTTTTAATCACTGAATTTATTAAATTAAAAAAAGAAGATAATTATAAATTTATTACAGTTCATAAATATTTCATTTTCTAACTTTTGAAAATTACTGAGGAATAATAATTATAACTCTATATCTTTAGAAATTTTAATATATAAATATAAAAGTAACAGTGCACTCGTAAAAAAAGTTTTCAGCACATGCAATAGAACTAAAAATAAAAATACATTCTAAAGGTAATAATTTACTTTTAAAGATCGGTTGACATTTGATTTTCTTCTTATTTGAAAGAAAGGATTAAATACAAAGAAAAATATTTCACTAAGCACAAAGCATGTTCCTTTTCCTAAGAACAAAATTTCCCATAAAGCACTTTTTACTTCCAAAATATTACTAATCGGCATCTACAAACGACTGTAATAAAAATAGTACTTAATATCTGAAGATTTATGCCCTTCTTTTAGATTTTCATTTCGTTTTTAGGAGCCTCTTAGAAAACAAATTTAATTTTGTTTTTAATAATTGTACAACTCCTCTTTATGTTTGTCATCATTATAACTGATAAAACGTATTTATGGATTATTTTATGAATCATAAATAGCTTATAATATTTTTACTTTTATGTGTATTTTCGTCAGGGTTTAAAAAATAATTTATTGATTGTCGAAGAACATAATTTCAGTTTATCGCAGCCCATAAATTTAAGGCGAACAGAATCTATATATTTAATCAGGAATTTAAACATATTTGTAATTGAATATAATGTAAGAGTTATGAAATTAGTTTCGCGAAATTTACTAAAAATTCAAATGATATATTACTTTATTAATTTTATCTTGTGTACTTTAGCTTTTTTTATACAATTTAAGTAAATTTAAAGTAAAATCCAGTCCTGAATTACTTGTTTGAGATTAATTTAATTTGATTCTTGATTTGCGTCACTCCATGAAGCAACAAGATGCCTTTTTTAAGGTTAAGCTGAACTAAGTTTTCTTTTAATTTTTGTGTTCCACTCAGATCTTTTTGCCAGAAGGTAAAATTAGTTTTTGCCTGACTCTGAATAGTTACGGTATTTATTTTAATTAAACATTTTATAGCTTGAGGGAAATAAATTTTAATCTTCATCTAAAATACTCAATTTCCGTGCAGCATCAGATGTTTCAACCAATTTCGTAAGAAAAATCAATCAAATTTGTGTAAATGCAACTCAATTTAAAAATTAGTATTAGTATTTTTTAGAGCAAACTTTTTTATGATATATTTTTTTCAGAATAGGTAATATGCATAGAGGAAAAAATCTTTTTTAATATTATTTTACATAATCCATAATACAATTTGAAAACATTATCATAATGCTCAATGATTCATTGAAAAGCCTAAATGCGCATCGGCTTTTGCCTCCAGAACATGGAACAGAGATCGGAGATCGCGTACTGTAAACGAATTCCTCTTCCCATTCCTTTTCCAAACACAAAACAATGGCGAAGGAAGTATGAATAGAACAGAATATATTTACGAGATTAAAAGTGAATGAAAAAAGTGCTAGTTTCAAATAGGGTTACCAAAACTAAAACTATTGTGGTAAACTATTCACTTTCGAGCAGAAGTGGCCAACTACAGGTCCGCTAATGCAGTCAGAGAAAACCACTTTGAGCCGAAATCTCTTTCCTGTGCGAGATCAAAGATTCCTTTTTTATTTTTCACTATTAGGAAAACAAAGTGCCTGAAACTGTTTTTACTAAGAGATCTTTGCAGAGTTTGGAGGTTAAGGTCATAAGAAGATTTCAGAATTTAAAAAAAAATTGAGTTTAAATTCAATTTGTTATCATATTCTATTACTGTGTGTACTATTGATAGAACATCTGAGGAGCTACAGCTTGAAATTATTGACTTGAAGTCAGCTGGCAGTGTAAAGAAAATATTTAAGGTATCCGACTAGGTTCGGAGACCAGTTTTTCAAAAGTGATTTTCAGAACAAATTTATTGTTTTAAAGAGCATAAATAGGTTTAAAAAGTCATAATTATTAAATAAATAACATGTATCACCCTTTGTTTTTTTAAAAAATATATTTTTGTGAAACGTTAGCAAAATTTATAAAGTTAAAGCAAAACGCCATAAATAAAAATAAATTGCACATAATGCAATTTTATTTCATTGATATACTGCTTGATCCCTCTGAAGTGTCACAAACCGCAGAATAAAAAATATTTTAAGAAATAAATATTTTATTAGCATTTACGTTTGATGTTAATGATTTTTCATCAAAATTACTGCATGTTCTAAGCCAGTGATGGCGAACCTTGATGGGTCAGTCTCTGACCCACGCAAGCTTTTTAACTGACCCACGATTGCTAGGCAACCACTTGTTTGCTTGTGCGGGTTTATTTAGATTTTCTAACTTGTTTGGATTATTTATATTCTATTTGTATTTTTTCAAACCCTGCATTTACATAAAATCAATTAAAATGCTGTCTATAATCTTCAGTTTGATCATTATAAATCCAAAGTTAAGCAAATGAAAACAAATGTATATTAAAATATGTAGTATTTTAAATAAAGCAAAAGTGTTTACAAAATATCAAATAAAGTGTTTAATTTTACTGACATTTGGTTTGTTGAAAAACAAACCAAAGCAAATAATCATATTTAGAGAACTTTCTTCGGATGAAATGCACTTTTGTAAGGTTATGTTCAGTTGTGTTTGTAGAAAGAGACTTCCATAACACTTGTATCGTCCCCTCACTTTTTCACCTTGTGAGGAACCAATGGGGGCCATGCACACGCGTCTCTTATTCTCTATAATAGCAATTTTTGGCTCTAAATTTAAGGCACTTGTCTCAGGGAGTACTAGTGTTGAACTTACATTTCGAATGCATTTAAAAGTAATGTGTAGTATGTATGTATGTATATGTGTGTATTAATATGTTAACACAAAATTTCTTCTCAAACTATTGTATTCGAAAGATAAATATTTTTAATTGTAGCCCGTACTATGTCGGCGGTTTAAAAATTAAAAACAAGCCGTACAAGTTCCAGGTTACATCAAGCTGAAAGGTTTGATAAATATGGACGGATTGAAATGCATAAAATGGTTATACGTATAATTTGTACTAAAAAAGTGAGTCCACGTACATATAATGTAAAAATACATTTTGAAACGTTGCATTCAAATCTCGGCATGTCGTCAGATGAGGATAGAAAAACTTGTTCCTTGCAAAAGAAAAAAAAAAGATAGAATTTTTCTCAAAGCAGTGTCTTAAAAAGTTTTTTGGATCCAAAAAATAACATTACAGCTGCTAGTTTCTAAGTTGCCCATTGCATTTCTCGAAACGGGAAACCTCTTTCAGCAGAAGGGTTTGTAAAAGAAAAAGCATTTTTAGAATGTAGTCCTACATTGTTTGCTGACTTTAAGGAAAAATGCTTGATTATAAAGCATATAAATGAGTTACCTATAAGTCGCAATATAATTAAAGATCGAGTAATAGAATTAAAAAAATATTTTTGCGCTATATATTTGGCGAAAAAAAAATTTTTTTTCGCAAATATATAACGCCTTAAATTATGTAAAAAAGTATTCAATTGCTTTAGAAGAGATTAATAACATAAATGGTTATGGATAATTTGCAGTTTTTGCTCGGTATAAGTTTGGAAATATTATGAAAGAAGAGTGTGTTTTTTAATGAAACTAATAACGTTGAAAGGAAGGTGTACCAGTCTTGATACTTTTACAGAATTTGATATTGCATATAAAGAAATGGATACTGACTTTCAGAATATAGTTTTTGTAACAACAGACGGTGTGCAACTAATATGGTAAGGGAAAACATTGGGTTTATTCAGCATCTTAAGCAAAATATTTCACATTTTCTGATTGAATTCCATTGTATAATTCACCAGAAAGTTTTATGTGGGAATCATAATTTAAAAACATTTTCCATTGTACTGTCAGTTGTTATAAAATAATCAACTTTATAAACGTAAGAGCTCTTTATAAAAGACAATATGTATAATTCTTAGAGGAAATTGAATGCCAATATTCAGGGATTTTTACATACAATAACGTGCTATGACTTATTTTCGGTGAAGTCGTTCATCATTTTATAACGTTATTGAAGAAATTAAGATCTTTTTAATTGAAAAAGACAATAGTATCGATGAATTATCCAATATACATTAATCAACTGATTAAATGTTTTTAAGAAACACTGAGAATTTTAATGAACTGAATAAAAAAACATGGACTAATTGTTTTAACAATTTTTGAAAATATTAAAATATTTATGACGAAACTTGACATCTTTACTAAGCATTTGGAAATGAAAATCATGAAATATTTTCATCAATTACAAAAACATTTTCAAAACAATAATTTTCGAAAACTCCGTTGACAATTAAGAAAATGCCATTAAACATGTAATATTATGCTGGAAATAAAACAAGGTTTTGAAGAGAAATTCAATGAATTTAACAATTTGGAAAATACATTTCACTTTATTTTATATCCATACAAAATAGAATTTGAAACAATGGTGTTAACCAATTTATGTGGCTAGGTATAAAAAATTTAGCAATGGAATTAGTTGAACTTCGAAGCAGCGTAGTGTGTAAAACAAAATTTGAAGATTTGATTTCTGAAGTAGGAGAAAAATTGCGTGAAAATCTTGCAGGTACTATTGATCCGACAGGAAAAATTGAAAATATTATATTATAAGTATGGGATTTTTTACCAAATAATTTTGTGTCAATGAAAAAACTAATTAATATGTATGCACTTTCAACGATGTTTGGGTACACATATTCGTTTGAAAAATTGTTTTCTTCAATGAATTTTGTAAAATATTCTTATATAAATAGACTTGACAGGAAATTGTGAAATGCGTTAAACCAATGAAAAATTTTAATAAATATGCGATTCTGGACAGCCTCTTTTTTTGAGTATTTCTTAGAACTTTGAATTCTTTGCATATGCAAGTTGGGAGCCATTACAAGGGATACACTATGGCAGAAATTAAACCTACTTAAACTTTCATTTGTGTTTCATGATATTCTTTTGAAAGAATGGGATAGAATAATTTAGAAAAAAGATTCTTTTTTCACAAAAAAAAATAGTGGTTATGTTGTGGCAATTTGATTTCGGAATTTCTTATTTAGTTCCAGAATTGATAAGGATAAGACAGAAATTTGAGAATCTTGATTTTGTGTTAAAACAGCACAAGTGTGTTTCAAAAAATTTTACAGCCTTTTAAGAATTGATGCACACGTGTAAGTTAAAAAGACAACAATTATTACGTTTGCTAGTAGTTTTTTTTAACTTTTAGTGCTATATGCGTTCCATCATTATCACTTGCTTCTTAGGTTATTTTTACATGTTGATAAAAAGGATTAAGTATGCGTTTTCTTAACTCGAGTGCACCATAATTTTTCGTAAACATTTTTGATCCACATTGTTATTTTAATGAAAAATGTTTATTCATTTCATGTTGAAAAAAAATTTTTACTCGCTTATAAAAACCAATAGAAGTCCGCTTAAGATAAGGAATATTAAAGTGCTTTAAAGAGCATTCAATGATTATTTACTGTACGTAAAAGAATTCCAATAACACTAACTATGATCGAAATTGAAACAAAATGTGGCTATAATATCTTTTACAGTTTGAACTTTTCTCGCACATGTCTAAGGACAATAATAGATCGAAGATAATATTACTTTAATTGGTTTATTCTTTTGTATTATTCTTCTCTTATTCTGTTGTGAAAAATAATTAAATTTGGGAAATTATTTTTCTTCGAAAGCGAACGTACTGAAGTATTACCAAAAATATGGTCTAATATACGTAAATACCCTAAAGACTATCGAGATTAGCAGAATAAGAAACGTAACGGTACTAATAGACAACATATAGATTCGTACTTATTTGTATTCATGGGGTGGCATCTGCATAAGTAAAACTCTTTTCCCATAATTTTGAACACAACTACTGTGTTCTGGTCATCTAAATATAGTAGTTATTCGATCTTTCGTTTATTTCAAGTGTACACGTTTTTCTTAAGTGCAATATTTAATTCTTCTAGATCTATGCTAATTTATTTGTATTCTGCTACAGTCTTAGGCGTGATTAAAATCCCGCCAAACAAGCTATAGACGGAATGTAGATATTATTCAAGATGGCCGCCTCGCACCTCGCGAAATATGAAGAATAAAAAAATATTACTGAAACTTGATGAACAACTGAAAAGTGTAGAATTACAACCATTTAAAATGATTTAAAAAGTGGAATAAAAAGAAATTCCCTTTATTTTCCAAGTAAAACGGCGCAGAAAAGTGAAGAAGGAAATTGAATATAAAGAATTTCAAAATGATTATCGAAAAAGAAATTAAAATAAGCGAAAGCAGTAAAAAATTAAAAATAAATAAATAAATCATTTGAGACTGAAAGAAGAATTAAATACTGAAAAAGCGACTTCATTATGGAAAGCGAAAAAAATTAGAAAATCATTTATTAAAAATAAAATTGCAGAAATTAGCTATTTACTACCATTAAAAAAAGAATTCTGCATGACAGAGTTGGAATTCACCACGCAATTTATTACTTTTTTCAGAAAAAGTTGTTGAGTCCTTACTAGATTTATCACATTTCCCATTGGGTGAAATCTCAACTAAGGTACGAAAAAAGAAATTCAATACCTTAAAAAAATTAAATTGACCAAAAGAGCGAAGACTGGATTTTAGTATATTATTATTTCGAGTATGCCGTGGAACCTTAAAAGTTTGAAAAAATGAAATTACTTCTGATTGTGCGGACCTAAATATTTTGTTCCCTTTTAATTAGATAAAGTTAACGGCATATACAGCCTTCAATAGCTCAATTACTTTTATATAAAAATATGTTGATGAAATAATAAAGTATACCACTCTATTGAGATACATCAAAACTTTTTTTTTTCCATTTAAACTGTCTGAAAATAACTAAAAACACGTTCAAACTCATTAATACTGTACAATAGCGAATCGATTATATCATTAAAAGCCTTTCTAAATAAAAATGGTAGAGAATCTGACATTTTTATTACATTAATATAGCTTTATTTTTTTCTTAGGAAACCGTCGTTGCTTAGGAAGCTCACGCTTTTATTGTATCCATTTACCTTTACCCCGTCTTTGGAGACCATCCTCATTTAGGATGTTGACTCAAAGCTTTGTCGTTTCTTTGGAGACCGTTCTAATTTAGGATGCTGGCTCACAGCTTTTCCCTGTCTTTAAAGACCGTGCTCATTTAGGGTGCTGACTCAAAGCTTTACCCTGTCTTTGGAGAGCGCCCTCATTTAGGAGGCTGTCTCATAGCATTACCCTGTCTTGGAAACTCTTCTCGCTTGGGAAGCTCACGTTTATATTGTATCCGTAGACCTTTGCCCTGTCTTTGGACACCACCATTCATTACGGGTACTGACGCAATCTTTACCCTGTCTTAGGAGACTGTCCTTGCTCAGGATGCTGATACATAACTTCATTTTGTCTGCAGACATCGTCTTCATTTAGAAAGATGACGAATTAATTGTGTCTACAAAGCGTTACTCAGCTTTCTCCCACCGTTTTCGCTTAAGAGAGAAGCTGACATTTTTATTGCATTAAAATCGCTTTACTTTGTCTTCGGAAATCGTTTGCGAATGCATTACTGAATTATTTTTTGTTCATTTTATTAATAAAAATATGCTCATATTATCTTTCAGTAAATAAATTGTTGGGATTCACAGCAGTAACCACGTTTGATAAAAAATATTTTAGCTGTAATGTCTTATAATTATCCACTTATTTAATTTTAAATTTTAAATAATAATTTACCTCAATTATTAATTCCTTATTAGTAACAAATATATATCTCGCCAAAAATAATATCGGTAAGATATGTCTGGAGTAAATTTGCACCAGTAAAATTTTTCCCTTCAATTATAAAAGAATCTTAAATATTTCCAAAAAAAAGTTATTGTATAATCCCAGTAAAAATTTCTTCATTTTTGACTTCCAAATAATTTGATAGAATATGGAATATGACTGCATACAAGTTTAACACAGCTAAACTTTGCCATTTTATCAAAAAAATGCAGGTATATATACGTATCTCTGTCAGAAAATAAGCAAGGAAAGGTGGCACGTGTAGCTGTGAATAATATTATTAACGATATATATATATATATACATACACTGGTGTGCAAAAATTAAGGACGAAGTCGAAAAATTAGCATATCAGCTGAACGAAGAGGCAGAGCGGACAGAAAGACCAATCAGGAGATTAAGTGAGGTGATGTACGGTAGCACATGCGCAGATATGCAGGTAGACGTAATGGGGGAGTGTCTGCGTAGTAAAGCATGTTGTCGGTGTAAGATTAGTATTTCTGTCAAAGAGATTGCACACCGTATAGCAGTTAAAATCACACCGAGTTGCTGCCTCAGCGAGAAATGGCGAATAATCAATCTGTTAGTCAACATCTGGATGCTTTTACCCGAGGTCGAATCATTGGGAAGTTGGAGGAAGGTCGCATTGTGGCAAGTGTGGCTGCAGAGTTCGGAATTTCTCACAGCATCGTTTCACGACTTTGGAGACAATTTCAAACTACAGGAACAGCTATCCGGGGGTTCAGTAGTGGTCGTCCACGAGGAACCACACCCGCAGATGACCGGTATATTGACTTACAGGCCAGAAGAACAGGCGGCAGATAGCGGGAGAAATCGCTAGACACACGACACAGGCGACTGGACGACCGATATCGCGTTTTACCGTGGCCAGAAGACTGCACGGTGGTGGTCTGTTTGCACGACCCCCTGTACAGTGTGTACCTCTAAAGCCTGCCCATCGGAGAAGGCGTTCTCTGTGGTGCCGGGAATACCGGAATTGGAGAGACAATGAATGGGGACGAGTACTCTTTACAGATGAGAGCAGATTCAGTCTGAGTAGCGATTCTCTTTGCATACTCATCTGGAGAGAGCGGGGAAGCCGCAATCATCCCTCGAACATCATTGAAAGTGACAGGTATGGAGGTGGCGGTGTTATCGTTTGGGGAGGCATCATGCTTGGTAGTCGTACAGACCTTCACATCTTCGACGCAGGTTCAGTCAACGGGACCCGTTATTGTAACGAGATTCTTCTTCCATATGTGCGTCTTTTTAGAGGCGCTATGGGTCCGCAGTTCCTTTTCATGGACGACAATGCACCATGTCATCGCACAGTAGCTGCCGAACAGCTCTTAGAGAGTGAGGATATTGAACGTATGGATTGGCCGGCACGATCTCCGGATCTTAATCCCATCGAGCATGTAGGGGATTTTCTAGGCAGACGCTTGGCAGCTCGTACCTTACCACCAGTAACGATTCCGGAGCTTCGATTGGCGCTGCAAGACGAATGGGCAGCAATGCCTCAACAACTCATTGACACCCTCATTCTCAGCATGGGCAGACGCTGTGAAACCTGCCTAGCAGTCAGGGGAGATCATATCCCCTACTAAATACCGGATATTTCTTGCTGGACACCCATCACAGGGATATTTCGGCCTTCAGTCGCATTGCGCTCCATGCTACTTTTTCAATAAAGCTTCTTTTTATCCCTCTGATTTCTCTTTTAGTAAGTGTTGCTTACATTACTTATGCCCTTACGTATTGGGGATCTTACGGTATTAAATGTGTTGATTTGGAATGCTTTTGTACAAAGTTATATTGAAAAAACCGTCTCGTCCTTAATTTTTGCACACCAGTGTATATATACTAATAAATAATACTTCACAATATACACTCATGGACAAAAAATTAGGGCACCAAGAAATAATTGTGGGATTGTAACGAAACTTGGCATGACGGTACATGTTGGGGAGATATGCAAATGATTAGAAAGGCAGCATTATGATTGCGCATTACGTATAGAAGGTAGAGGTCGGTTAACGTTGTTGTAAAATAGGTAACCAAAGCTTGTTTGAGTGTGCTGAATCGTTTACAAAGGAAGCGCTGCGGTATACATGCCATTACGTCGTTTTCGAAGACAATATGAGCAGCTGTCGCAGTTTGAGAGGGGGAGAATCATCGGCATTATGGAAGATAGGTGGTCAGCTAGGCGAGTAGCTCGTCAATTAGGCCGCTCTGATAGTGTTGGGAGGAGGTGTTGGGACCAGTGGATCCGAGAGATGTCATTTACACGAAGACCAGGCTCAGGACGCCCTCGACAGACCAGTCGTCGAGAAGACCGCCACATCGTAATAAATGCACGCGTACAGCCAACTGCTTTATCGGCCGCCCTCCAGGCACAGGTAGCACCTTCACTAGGAGTCCCTACGTCTTCTCGAACCATACGAAGGCGCCTGGCTGAAGGACATTTGGGATCGCGGCGCCCAATACGTGTGCTGCCCTTGACGCCCACCCATCGACGCCTCCGTTTGGAGTTGTGCCGCGCACGCGGAAAGTGGACTGCAGCGGAATGGAACCAGGTCGTCTTTAGCGACGAATCCAGATTCAATCTCAGCAGTGACGACAATCATGTTCGTGTGTGGAGACCCCGTGGCGAACGCCTCAATCCTGCCGTTGCTTAACAGTGACACACCGCTCCCATAGTTGGTGTGATGGTATGGGTGCCATTGCCTACAATACACGGTCACCCCTAGTATTGATCCGTGGCACCATGACAGCTCAGTGGTATGTCCATGACATCCTGCAACCACATGTGTTGTCACTCATGCAATGGCTCCCTGGGGCCTTTTTCAACAAGACAATGCTCAGCCTCACAAGGAAAGGGTGTCACAAGACTGTCTCCGCACAGTTACTACCCTTCCTTGGCCTGCCCGATCACTAGATTTGTCTCCAATCGAGAATATCTGGGATCATTTGGGACGAAGAGTTGGGCATCCCACGAGTTTGAACGAAGTAGACGCAAAGTTACAGCAAACATGGAACGAAATGTCTCGAGACATCATACAGAACTTGTATACCTCAATGCCCGATCGTATCGCATCGTGCATTCACGCTAGAGCGGGTTCAACACGGTATTAAATCCTCCGTTCTTTTGCCTTTTTCTCTCAAATAAATGATCCTTTTTCTTTGATTTTCTAATCATTTACTAATATCAAAGTAGTCATTACGTATGTAAAATTTCGTTTCATTTTGACGACTCTTTCTTGGTGCGCTAATTTTTTTTATCCATGAGTGTATGTAGTATATAATTTTCGTTACCCCTTGTTCATTCAAACACTTATTGTCATTTGTACCAAACACTTCAGAACATTTAGCCCTACTAAATAATTTTAAATCGTCAAACCTCGCTTATTTTTACTCGCTAAGCCAATTGAATATAAAGATGTTTAATTTTAAAAATACTCAGTTAAAAACTTTAAACTTAACTCTGAGGCAAAAGGACATTAGTGACCCACGAGCTAGTACTGAAAAAGATATGAACAAAATTTGACCCACGTCTCAAAAAAGGTTCGCCATCCCTGTTCTAAGCTAAAAATGGCTGTAAAATGGGTTTAAATGTAGGTGTCTTAAAACCTGTTGTTTGTTACACTCTGAAGGGCCAATAACATATATGTTATAAATTTCATCGAATTTTATTATATTGTTTGGAAGATATCACGTTTTTCGTGCACAAGTTATCGTAAAAATTTCATTCTTCAAAAAACGCATTAAAATATTTTTATAAGTTAGATAAAGTAAATGCTATAAAAACAACTTGAAAAAATTCTCTAGTTTTTCGTATTAGTCCTTCTCTCTCAATATAATTATATTTCCTTTTTCTCTAATGGCAAAAACAACACCAGACATCAAACACCTAAAAAGCACTTTTTCATCCTAGTCGGATACCTTAATGCTAACATTGATTTTAAAATTCTTTGTCAGCTGAACAATTTCCACGTATGAAGAAATTGTTCTTTATATATTTGCAACATATTTTTGTGAGCAAATCTTTTCTTGTCTGACGATTAACAAGAATAAATATAGATACGGGCCGTGGGTAGCCTAGTGGTTAGAGCATCGGACGCCAGATCGGAAGGCCTGCTTTCGATGCCTGATGTCACGGAGTACGTGCGCGTTAAATCAGTGGGTCCGAAAACCTTGTGGGCGGTCGTAGCAGCAACCGTAGGTGCAGGGGGTGGAGAATATTTCCCTCCCCTCCAGATCTATGCCTAAATTGTGGATGTGGAGATAAGTGATGTCATCATCTATCGAGTATGAGCGGAGCCAAATCGTACTATCCCCTGCACGGTGCTCAAAGCTAACGACAAGCGTACACCTAGCCCCTTGCCACGATGAATTTCGTGGGCCTCGATCTGACATCTTCAGACAGGTGGCATTAGAAGCAACAACAACAACAAATATAAATACACAAGGCTGACATTAACTTGCAGGCTGTGATGAGAATTTATAAAAGCAATTTCACTTCTAATTTAAAAAAAAATTACAAAAGTGTGATAGGGTACATTTTACTCATTAAACAAATTCTAAAAATAAAGATACTTGCAGCTGTAGACAATAGTAAATTAGCGCAGTAAATAAGTTGAATAAAACTGTCACTATATTATTTAACTTATATTTATTATTTTTTTAATGAATGCAATCATTTTAAAATGGCGTAGTTAGAAGAAACCCGGAAAACTGCTCGGTATTCAGAAGCGAATTAATCGCCATAAATGAAGGATTAAAGACCCTCCTTGACGGCACTAATTCTAATGACACATTTGGGTCCTTACTGACAGTCGGAGCTCGATTCATTATCTACAGGACTGGAGCAATATATGCGATTTCGTGGGCATGCAAATTATCGCCCATCTTAAAAATCTAGGCAGGAGAAGGGAAGTTCACTTTCAGTGGATTCCCTCCCATGTTAATATTCAAGGGAACGAAGCTGCAGACATCTTGGCTAAAAGAGGCTATTCTGAGCCCTCCAACCGGGACTACACACTAACATATAAAGAAATTTTCTCTATAAAGAAAAAAGCAGTCAGACAAGACTTGTTCACCCCTCCCGCCCATCCTTGGTTCAGCAGGAAGACCTCGGGAGGAGCTTTAGAATTCGGGATGACAGACATGATCAAACGGCCATCTCAAGACTCATAAGTGGACATCTGAAAAACATGACATTCGACTCAGGACGCAAAGTCTTTTCAATGTGCAAAAAATGCAATCTGAAGCCGGCATCCCCCGATCACATCCTGGATTGTTTGGGGTTTGCTCTGGCGGATGTTTGTGCAAGTCCTCTACTGGTGCATGACTTTGCCAGAGTTTACGGTATCATGGATCTGATCTAGCTGCCGCTAGATCTCTGAGGGATTGGAAACAACAACAACAATGGCATGGCTCTCAGGTATCATCCACAACGAAAATGTGCTGATCCAAAACAAGTTGCCCACCCCTACTTTACGGAAGTTAAATTGGAAAATATTGTATCCGTTTTACCACTTAGCAGCATTTTCGTCACCATGGTAATTGGTCACTTTGAAAATTTGAGGAATTGAATTTAATGGAATTTTAGCACATTCCGTTCAAACACGTTTCGGCTTATATATGGAAATAGGCGATGTTCCAATCAAACATTTGATTCGTTTTACTTAATTCAAGTAGCAAATGAGGACTGTACATATGAATTTCACAAAGTTTGACTTTTATCAAATCCATATAGTAACAAATATCCTTGAGATGCATAATAACTACATTTCCTTTAATGTTTATTTATCTGTGCATCTTCGAGAGAGAAACTGGAAAGTGTAAATAATTTGATTTATATATATCCTCTCTCCCCAACAAACACGTATTAAAATGTATAAGCTCTGCAACGTTATTCAAACAAATTAAACGGAACTAAATTAAGAAACTTATTATTTCGTGTTTCTGTTCCCTATTAAAATTTTGTTCAGTAATTTATAGATTTTAGAATATAAGTGTGTATCTTCTCGTTCTTCTAATTTTTATGTTATGTACACAGAGTGAACAATGTTTACTTACTCTAAGTATGTTTAATGTGTCTCGTAATATTTAATAAATTTCAGTTTATTTGATAAATATACACTGAAGTTTTCGCATGCATGTAACTTCCTTTCGATAATAGTCAACCAAATTATTAGGAGTTAACTCTAGTAATAAGGCATAATACTTCTTTATTATTAAATATTTTGATGAAATGTTGTTTCTTGTTTTATTATATCGTATTAAATCTGGTTTTATTTATATTAAAAACAGAAAAACGAAGCTTATGCATGCAGCTATTTATTTTTACTACATATTGTAAAAAGCCAAAGGAAAGTATTCGTCTAAAATTTTATGGAAGTAAAACATTGTTGCATTTATAAAAAAAAGAAAAATATTCTTAGGGAAAGCATATTTAGCAATGACTTTTTTTGAAAAATATAATGTCGATTCTTTTCGACACATTTTTTTCATACATCTGATAAATTAATACATAACTTATTTTAAATATATGAATTAAAAAGTGACTATAAAAGCTTTGTAGGTGTTTTAAATGCCTTTATTTTAGATCAAGAACACAGTTTCCTTTAAAATGTTTAAAATAAGTTATTCAATCATAAAAATCTACGTGAAAATATTTATTTGTAATTTTGTTTACATTTCATAGAACTGAATCATCGGTACATTTTAGTTGCACATAAAAACTTTGAATAATACAAAAGTAAATGTTAAAAAGTAACTGATAAATAAATGCATCACATCAAATTATTTAGATGTACTAGAGAAAAAATAATTGAGAATTTTTCAAACAGTATATTTATTATTTGGAGATAAACATATGTTTTTCATATATTTCCTTTCTTAAAAATTAAAAGAAAAAAAATGCTGTTGCATTATAGAAGTTAATGGGAATATAAATAATTGTTTAAAAATATTTCACATATATTATGTTCCTCTTTAAGGTGACCGAATCTTTTAAACATATAGTTTTGTGTATTTTAAAAAGAATCTTAGTTTATTTTTTTCACTGAATTATAGCATGTAAAACTATTTTAGTTAATGTCTATACTTCATGAATATATACAGACCCTCTATTATATGTACAGATAAATTCAGAAGAAGAAAATGGTATATTGTTACGTTGATCGTGGTTTGATGATTTTATGCAAATCAGTCACAAAGAACAAGACGGTTCTCTAAGAGCGATAAGAATTTTTTGTTAAAAATCCAATCTTTGAAATACAGGACTCAGCAGCAATATTTGCAGAATAAATATTAGAATGTCTTCACACCTTCGAAAGCACTCAGACACAATTATCAGTGTCTAAAATACACGTATGTAAAAGATTATTCACAAGCACCGCTCCTCCTATTCAACAGCCGAACTAATCTCTAGACTCTTCACGCTCATGGCAAGACTACTAATCACTAGTCAAAACCAGACTGACAGATTTTTGGTGAGCATCTTTCTATTTAAACTACTCGCGGACCTTTCGAGAAAGATCCGCTTGCGTCATAGGTCTACAAATTAGTGGATTTCTCCACAAATTTCCAGAAGAATCCCGAGAGTCCCGAACTCGCCAAAAATGATCGCCAAAACAGTCGTCAACAATCGCCAAAATGATGCCAATTTGGTTCTATCGCCAAGATTTCGGCAAATTCTCATTCAATCGCCAGTACAACGTAAAGCATGACATTGCTTCCGAATATTACAGTTTTTACATAAAATAAATATAACAGAATAATCATAAATGCATTAACACATCCAAATGCAAATTTTTTACACTATTTTACACAAAATTAGTAAAAATACATTAAAATAATGTGTTTATAAAATACACGCCCGAAAGTATCTTTTACATTTGATTTATAAAAGGCACCAAAGGAAAAATAAAGTGTTGATAAAAATTACCAGTAAAATTCATAAAACGAAATATAATGCATAATAATATTGCATAGAAAAGGCAATAATGAACATTTCATTGAAGTGAGCTTTAACAGCTTTCGAGAATTATAATTGATGCATTTTTATAAGTTAGTTATTTCTAAGTTTATAAGTTATAAATTTCCGATTTTATAACTAGATACATTTTTTGAATATGGTTAACTTGTGGTAAAATATGGATTAAGGTGATATTACTTGTTACAAATAATGTGCTTAAGCACATTACGCATTAATAAACTAAATCCCGTTATGGAATTTCGGAAAATAACTAGTTACTGGCTTATGAAAGACAATACATTACAGAATATTGTTATATAGTAAACGGATATAAGACTTTATGAATTAAGGAAAGTAATGTTATATGGAAAAGGATCATGGGATATAACACATAGTAAAATAAAGATCTATAATATGTTATAGAATAATCATTCATAATCTCTTACGGGAAAATACTACCTGATATATTACAAAATAATGAGTTTTATCGTATTATGACATAACGTGATAATTTGAATTTGTATCTTATCTAATCTTTAATGTTCTCAAATGATATAATATAGATTTAAAGAGCTAGACGATAAAAAATTTAATGTCTTATAAGTCTTCTTGATGGAAGGTTCAGGTTTCTAAAATGTATACCTGATATTTTCGAATTTAAGGTGATCCAAATAAAAGCCAAAAATACAATTTTTGAATAAAAAATTCACTCACAATTTGGGTTTTGTATGTAAGGCAAATTGAAAAAAACACCTCCTCTAAGTTTTAAAAACGTTGCTATTGAGTAAAAATTGTTGCCAAGTGGATAAATGGGGTTGGGGGTTATTTTCCAGTAAAATTGTTAAAAAGTAAAATGCTAAGATAGTTTTATTTATGTTAATCGTAATTGAAACTAGGTATTTTTTCATTCATTTTCATCTTGTACAATAGTCATAGTTTCGATGCTATAATTTTTGTTTTGAAAAATGGCGGTAGAGAAATTCATGTACGACACGTGTTCGTCAGCCTATAATTCACAACCGGGAGAAAAAACTTGTTATATGAGAATCACATGAAATATATGAAATGGTAATTTTCGAAATGTTTGGAAAGTTGGATTTCAGCTGGGACTTCGAAGAATTTATTTGCCAGTTTTCTTTTTTTCGATTTTTAAAATAGTAGTTTCCTTAACCACACAATAAAAAAACTGATTAAAATCCTGGCTCATGGTTTACAGAAAGTTTTAAAAAAGAATTTTCCTTAACTACGTTTCCTCTCTGATGAGTTTATGCGTAAATATATATATATATATATATAGATGTTCGTATATATGTGACCTCGTTTGTCCTACACAGTTCAACCGATCACTATGAAAATTGGCATGAATTTATACATATTTTTGTGAAGAAGGTTTTTGCGCTATCCTCTTTGTTGTAGCTTCCCAACAGATGGCGCTACAGCATATCAATTTCTGCACTGTTCAATCAATCACCAAGTTGCCAACATGGTCGCCAAAAATGATGCCAACTTGGTTCTATTGCTAACATTTCGCTATGTTTCCATTGAATCGCCATTATAATTTAAGGAACGGCGTTGCTTGTGAATATTACAATCTTAACATAAAATAAATGCAACAAAAAGTAATAATAATGAATTATACATTCATATATAAATTATTTGCACAATTTTAAGCGTTCATTACACAAAGTCTGTAACAATGTGTTACTTTTTCTGAGCAGATATCAGCTTAGGAAAGTGTTTTCAGAAATCGACCCACCAGAGAGCGACGGGCGTTATAAATAAAAACAAATCTTTTGTTATCAGCTATTAGATCTACAGACTTAAATTTTAAGAAATATGGGTTTTTTCAGCTGAGATGTGCAAAAAGCTTTTTTTTGTTTAATTTTTAATTCACGTAAAATTAACTCATTAAAAACTTCTTTAACCTTCAATCAGTATTGTTTAATTTTTCAATTCATCCGTGCGAAGAACGGATATACCAGCTAGTATATATATATGCTGACCCTCTTATTTTCACTTTAAAAATGTTTTAACAGTTATCAGCTTACACACTAAAATTCATTTACTTTATAGATTACTGTTCTTATAATGTATTTAAATTTAAAAAGAATGCTATATATACCTATAATCTATTGTATTCCTACTAATTATTTTCTCATGAAACTAAGGTAATCTTAAGTCATAAACTTTTTATAGAATGTTCACTCAATAAATAAAATAAACTCTCGTAACTATTTAAATAAATACACACTAGGTTTTAAAACCCATGTCTTACCGCTTGACAAAAATACTTGAGAAATAACTGTTATTCTTTTATCATTCAGTTGAATTTTTACAGTATTCTTCGGAGAACCCTTATCCCTATAAATTCTGGTTGTCCTCAAAATGTCTCGGCATTTCCTTCCACGTTTGTGGTCATTTCGGATCAGCTGAATCAGGAATCTTGATCATTAAATGAGTATTTCCTGAGCTTCTTAGAGCTTCTTTGGGCAGCGGACTTCATTTTATTTACGACAGTTTTCTTCGTTTTTACGATGGTTTTCTTCTGTTAATACGGTGTTATCCCTTTATAAATGATCTGCTTTCAGAGTTTTTTTTAGGAGTAGGTGGATATTTGCAGTTTGGGTTGTACTAAAATAAACATCATTTTCTTTTACGCAGAATGAATGTTAAAGTTTACTTTTAGCTTTACCGCTTAAATATTTCTTAAGGTATCCGAATACCCTAAAATTGTAAATTTTGCCAAATATTGACAATTTTTTTTATGATTTTATTTTACAGGCCATCTTATTTGCATTATGAAAATACCAAGTTTATTATTTTCCGTTCACTACAATAAAAACTACAAGTGTTTTAGCAAAAGCAGATGCCATTACTTTAAGCAAGATGTCATACTTTAAATCGCGTTTTACTTGAAATACATTTTTTTAATGCTCAAACGAGGACAGCGGTTACTCAAAAAGTTTTGAAAATAATTACCTAAATTTTTTTTTGTGTATTCCTGCATAATGTAGTAGAAGTGTTTTAATTTTCAGATTTATCAACCACTGTTTTATTTTCAAATATACTGTCTCATATATTAATATAATCACTGTTATTTTAAGCAATTTCATATAATAACTAAGATAGAGTGCTCTAGTAGAAGTGTTTTAATTTTTAGATGTATCAATCACTGTTTTATTACAAAAATTACTGTCCCTTATGTGAATATAATCACTGATTTTTTAAAGAAATTTCATATAATAACCAAGATAAAGTGCTCCAGTTTTTGTAAAAATTAAAATATCTCTTATCCTTGAGGTTATTTCAAGAATGAATAAGAAAGCAACACATCAAAATAGAAAAATTGAAAATTTGTTCATAAACTTTTGTACAAAATGGCCCCCGCTTACGTTATTTTTTGTCCATTTTCCCCCCGTTTTAGGAATGATAATTTATTTTTATCTTCTTAATTTTAGCATATTTTTAATGTACTAAATAAATCTAACAAACAAAAAAAAACCCATATCCCCTTTTAAAAAAAAGTTGTCGCGCAAGTAGTCGTATACCTTAAGTTTTTTCGAGTGAGTGTGCGTATTTATGTCACCCTACAAAGAAACATAAATATTACTTGGCAACGGATCTCCTATTTTTGTACCATGGTCAAGTGACGAGAATCACGCCTGAGCTGGCGCCTCCTCTTAAACTTCCACACCTGGTCCCTGGGAAAAATTTGAGCCTTCACATATTTAACTTGCCTCAGTGCCCCTTTCTCTATACGGATGATTTTAGTGACGCTGGGGCTGAAACTCATGACATACGGAGCACAAGACCATGACCATGACCCTGCTGCTTCTTAGAACTTTCGAAAAATATAAATGTTAGGAAGATGATCGTAAAAGACTACAACCTTTTTATTTATTTCTGCAGATAATACAAATAAATAAAATTGCATCAAAATGTGTTAATGGGACTTAATATGCAATAATTACATAATTATCATTGTACAATATGATATTAGTGTGTTTATTGTTTACAGTGTGCAGATCAAATGAAAATCAAGTTGTAAATAAAATAACAATTGCATACATTGATATTATGAATTCATAAGGAATACGATAAATGATGATAAAACTTAAAAATATGGAAGATTGGCGGTTTGAGTTTAAAATTAAAGAAATAAATGTGAAAAAATGTTTAAGTTGTTTATCTATAGCAATATTGACAACGGCTTCCTTAGAGAAATATTTATAATAGTTATTCAAAATTGTTTTCTCTAACAGTATGCATGCTTGGCAAGGGTGTACAGTTTCACGGATTTCAACTATTTCTCGCACAATTACAGTCAGTCGGATATTCGAATGCTGAGGTCTTGATTAGATTCAACCGAGTCCTTGTAAATGAGGTCCTTCAGACATTTCTATAGGAAGTAATTGAGGTTTATTAACTGTCTCTAATCAATGAACTACTCAATTAAAACTAATCAATGATATTCTATATAATTAAATACGTTACATATTTATATCTTAAGTGTTAGTAATTCAATGCGCCACTTACTCCTGGATATTACTGTACAAAACTATTCATTTTAATTCTCTGTGTCCGATTTTGATTTTTCTTAATGATCTTGAATAATTATCAGGGACATTTTAAGACTTCTTGAGGCCCTGTGCCCTTACGCAAAAGTAGTCCTAAATGGGCCCTTTATCAAAACTCCTTCGGGGCCCTTTTTGGAGGCTCCTTAACATTTCACGATATTTTGCTTACACATGTTAGGGCCCTTGTAGCTTGGAGGCCCGTATCATTGATACAGAGGTTGCTACGCCCCTGACCAGTGGCCCTACACAAATGTACACCCCACCAACTGATCCTTAAATGTAGACAGTTCATAGTAACGCGTTGTCAAATATTCGTACAAACAATAACTCAAAACATATAAATGTGCATGACTTACAATCGCACAAACCGGCTCGACCGCCAACTAACGCCTTTTGACTGAATGACTATTAATAATGTATGGTGGTACCTAGGCCTATGCATGGACGACGGTCATCACATGTAGCCAGTTGACATATCGTTGGAAATTTCCAGTTTTTCGGAGAATTCAACTGGAAAAAAAAAAACATCTGACCGTTGATATTATTCGAATCAGGATATTATTAAATCTGAGTTGAGAACGAGACGAGGCCCCCATTGTGGCCTAGGCCCAGTTGGTCCATGTCTTAAGACATCTCTGTATGTAAACAAAAATATCATCCTACAGTTGTAATGGAACATTTCTTTTATTATAACATTTTTAATAAATGGTTTAAATTAATGCAGACAATAATACCAAATTGAACGGTATAAGCCATTATTTCAATTTAACGTACATTCACACGTTTAAGTCAAAATTTGCCTTAAATCCATTAAGTTCTGTAAATATAGCTTGTTCAAATTGAGTAAAGAACTGCTTCAAAAATATTTGTGCAAATATCTGACACTCTGGCGAAAGATTCTAAATTTCGAATTCGAAAATATCTTATTCGAAGTCATTCTTCTGTAATAAATATTGAATGATCGAATGGTCTTTTTTGATTGGTTAATTATAAAAGTTGCATTCTAAAGTAACACGATGGTTATTGGCGATGGGTATTATAATTTTGAAGTAACATCTATAGTTCGCGTTAGATTATTTGTACATTTATTAGTAAATATTCAAATATTTACAGATGTTTTTGCATCATTATTTATCAAAGGCTTAACATTTTTCGCAAAAACACACTCTCATCTAAAATCTTCCCTGAACTTAAAAAATGAAAATAGTTTTCTAAGTAACAAATATTCATGCTACGGTAGTGTTTCTCAAACTGTGAGGCGCGCCCCCTAGGGGAGCGTGAAAAGCCTACAAGAGGGGTGCGAACCTATTTAAAGTCGAAAACAAAAGATTATTTAAAAATTATTAATTTACTGAAAGAAAACAATTAAATACATTCTGACATAATAAAAAAGTAAAATACACTTTTACACTAATGTAAACACTTATAAAAATATCAGTACTGTGTACTGTATTTTATAATTAATTTAACATTACTAAGTTCAGAACAAGTTTAATAAATACGAGTGACACCATGGGCTTGTCATATATAAAATTATGTACAAATATTAACATTTATCTTGACCATTTGTACAGTTTATAATTATCCCTTAAATGCCTATTAAAAATTAAGCGATTCGCTCCCCATTGCCACCGTTTAACACGTAGACGAGCGTATGTGGTGTATTGGGGGTGGGGTAGAAAAGGAATAAATAAGCAAATCCATTAAAATAAGTAAATCCTTCGCAAAAACACACACACACACTGTCAAGTTCATTTTATTGCATTCCAAAGCCTTCGGAATAATTTTACATATAGCTGTACACAGAAAAGATCGTACTTTGAAAAGACGTATATATACGTCCGGGGCAATTAAAGCACTGTCTGAGCGAGACGTTTATATACGCCAGCGGAACTTAAGAGGCTACAATTGTATTGCAGGTTTAGCATTAAAGTATAAAATTATTGAATTCATTACATTGTGTTATTGTATGGAGGGGGGGCGATGAAAATTATGAGTGAACATTGGGTCGCAAACATTGAAAGTTTGAGATGCACTGTGCTACCTGAAGGACCTACTATCCGATTTTCTACAGGACTTTTTGTTGTGACGACGACATAACGACGCAGCACCAAGTAAGGTATCACGTGTCATACAGTACATTCGAAGAATATGAAACAACTGTTAAGGTATAGTGATTGCATTGAATGGCCTGCATCGTCTGCTGACCTGAGCCCATTGGATTTTTTTCTGTGGGGATAGATCACAAAAAATTGTCTACGCAACTCTTCCATCAATACTGTGGGAACTTCGAAATCGTATTACGGATTCCTGTACCAATGTGTCAAGTGTCATGCCGAAGAAAGTATAGCGGGAAATGCGAACCTATGTCCAGTTGTGTATTATTGCTGAGTGAGTGAGTGAATATTAACGTCGCACTGTACAGCTACACTAGGGATTTTGGTGACGGACCTCGTAATTTTGAACCATGGTCAAGAATCGAGGACGACACCTGAGCTGGCACCCCTTCTAACTACCACACCAACGGAAGGACGTTTGAACTCTCGACAGATTTAACGTGCATCACTCCCCTACACGGCGGGTCTTCAGTGGTACTGGGCTCGAACTCATGACATGACAGCCACGATTCTATACCTTGACCACTTGGCTACCGCGGCCATTGTAATGTTGCTGACGGACACCCCTTTTGAGCATGACAGATAAATTAGCTTCATTTCTGGAAATTGCAGTTCAACGTGATCCAACCCATTGTGTTTTTCATTTGTGCCATTTTCACGCACAAAATGTTTTTTTTTCTTACAAATTGGTGATGCTGAAGAACATTGTAGTAGACTTGTTTCATGCATCTCCTACTATTTCTGATATAAAAAACGCTAACTCTCCAAATATATCTTCCAGGTGGCGCTGCTAGCAGATTTTTTTTTGCGTAGCTGATGTCAACCTTACAATACCCAGACTCCACTTATATAACTATAGCTATTGTCGCTCATAAATTATTGGGGTAATAACAGACTTTAGCTTCACACTGTATATTTCGTACATAAAGTTTAATTTCTTAGGCTTCGGAATCGAATATGTGTCAACCGAGTGTTAGAAAAGATAGCATAAAATAATTATCTTTTGTATATATAGCAGTGTTTTCTCTTTTTTCCACAAATTCATTATAAATTTTTAAAAAAATTGCTTAGTTCTTCTAAGACTTTCCGCTGTTCATAGTCTTCTTTCTTATGCAACACAACAAATCAAAAGCAGTGTAAAAGTGAAAATAGCTGCCCAAGCTAAGAAAAAAGACCAGTTGTCAATTCACAACTCGCATCCAAAGCAATTTTCGATGATAAATCTTATTTTTACACGATGCCTTTATTTTACACTTTAGTTGTTTATTGATTTATCAATAACAACGGCAACGTACAAAGAGCGAATCAACCCTCTTGGTATACATTATGATATCCATTTTTCATTTGAGTCTTGAAAAAAAAAACGTAATTGTATGCCTTTAGCCTTTTTTTAAAAAAGAAATTTAGTCCTTCAGTTATCTTCAACAGATTGAATTTATTATTCATATTTAAAATATATTTATATAAACTAAGCGTTATCTAACGCTAAAATAATATTTATACAAAAATATGCTCGAAAAAAACCATTTTTTAAAATTTCTATTCTTAAATTTTGTGTTGATTTATTTCAAAGAGAAATAAATATGTTTGTATTATAATCATTTATGTTCATACTGCGCGTATACCCATTATAATGTAAATATCTGAATGTTGTAAATGCTAATTTATTGTAGATTTTACATGCTTAAAAGTGATAATTATTAACATCACAGTCAAAAGTGTTAATTATTAATTTTACTGTTAATTAAACATTGTTATAACTAATGCTGTTTAATTTGATAAATTTTAATAATAAAAGTTTTAAACTAATAAAGAATATTTTATTGACTAATTTATGGAATATTTGGAAAAAAAAAGGATTCTACATTTATTTTATTTTTCAGATAAGAAGTAAATTATTCACTTTTCTATCAGGAAAATATTTCCTAAATGAAAAAGATTTGATTAGCTCATTTACCCACACATTGATGCATAATTGGCTAATTCACTGAACAAACAAAAAAGAAGCAAAATGCAGACTGTTTTTTTTTCTTTACTTTTGTATAAAAAACAATGTTATTCATATATCTTAAGCGCCTTGCATCAAATTATTCACTCCCTCGCAATTGAAATGAAATAAAACAAGAAAATACTTCTTCGAATTACATATGTCTATTAACTCAAATTAATGTAATTATTGCAGCTCCTGAGTTAATTAAGACTGACTTGCCGAACCTTTGTAAATGAGGGAGAAAACGAACAATTAATGGAACTTTAAAACTATCACTCACGGTTTAAAGTGAAATGGAGTTATTTCCGTCGATAAATGTGGCAGTAATGTTATATGATCTGCTGGGTCCTTGTTGTAATATTTTAAATTGTTTTAGTTTTTATTTATTGATCATTGAACATAGAAATTATCATTAATGTTATGCCAAAAAGCTTCTAATTAGGTTTGACATTTTTCTGCGTGGCTTTTCTATTGTTAAGTAAATAGTTAATTAAAAGTAATTTGTGACGTTTTGAATTCTCAATTAAAGGTAATTCAACTGTAAAATTTATTGATGGATTAACCTTAATTATAAAACATTGCTTTATTTTCGTTTTAGTCGAAATTTAAATTTAGATAAATCCTCAATTTAGTATTTTAAAGGTAGGAATAAGTTGTTTTCTTATGTATGTTTGTCGAGACCCTTCGATCGCTTGTGGATATTGATGCACAGAATTAAGTGATCTTTTAATAAAATTAACATCTTGCTGTTGTTGTTTCTGATGCCACCTTTCTGACGGTTTCAGATCGATGCCCGCGAAATTCATCGTGGCAAAGGGCTAGAGATTTACACTTGTCGTTAACCGTAGCTTTGAGCCCCATGCAGGTGACAGCTTGATTTGGATCGGTTCCACCCCAATTTTTAAGATCACCTTCGGGGTGGTCAGAGGCCTTCCACCTGCCTTCCCCCTTTACCAAACTCAGAGAACATGCGGTTCGACGACTATTTATAGTGTCCCCCTACCGAACAGGCTCTAACCATATACAAACTCAGGGATTTGAACCCAATCTCAATGGCACAGTAGTCAGCACCACTAACCACTATACCGAATGGGCGGCAAAACAATCTACACTTTTAAATTGCGTATCAATTTACAATCAATTATAGCTTAAACAAATGGAGAAGTAATTTTTTTCCTAATGGGGCTGCGGGTTCGTGTTTTACCCTTGCAGACCAAGTATATTTCCCGACAGCTGGTATTTCTTTTCAGTGAGGCATCATATAGGTGGATACCAATCGCCGTAGCTAATTTTGGCAAACAGTGTCTTTTCCAGAGGGATGCAACTGAGCTCTGACGATGCGAAACCAAACTTAAGATTTTAATTTTTCCGAGTGCACCCTTGCCTAACAGGCCGTCTAGGGATCTTTTACATGCCTCATAATCGTGCGACATGGCCGCTCTCGATTTTCTGCATCATGAAAATTCTCCGATTTGGGCCGGAATCGAACCCGCAACATTGAGCGCTCACGGCCAGCGACAAACCAATTACGCCACCCAGCCGACGGTCAAAATGTATTAACTTTAAGGTATCCGACTGGTTGCGACATTTGTTTTTTTTTTAAAAGGAGATATGGGGATTTTTATTCTTATTTTTAGATTTGTATAGTGCATTTTAAGAAAAATGTGCTAAAATTAAGAAGAGAAAAAGAAATTATTATGACTAAAATGGGAAAAAATAGGTTAAAATTGACAAAAAATAACATAAACGCGGTCCATTCTGTAAAAATGGTTTATGAACAAATTTTCAATTTTTTCAATCTAATATGTTGCTTAGTTATTCATTTTTGAAATGACCTTCAGGATAAGAGATATTTTCTTTTTTACAAAAACTAGAGCCCTTTATCTCAGTTATTATAGGAAACTGCTTAAAAAACAGTGATTATATTCACACAAGGGACTGTAAATTTTGTAATAAAACAGTGATTGATAAATGTGAAGGTTAAAACAATTCTACTACTATACAGAACTTACAGAAAAAGTTTCCGTTAATTATGTTCAAAACTTTTTTAGCAATCTCTGACCCCGTTTCATTATTTTTTAGAAATCACATTTCGAGTAAAACGCGTTTTAAAGTATGGCATCTTGGTTAAAGTAATGGCATCTGCTTGTACTAAAACACTTGTAGTTTTTGTTCAAGTGAACGGAAAATAATAAACTTGGTATTTTTACAAAGCTAATAAGAGGGCCCATAAAATAGAATCATAAAAAAATTTGTCATTTTTTGGCAAAATTCACAATTTTAGTGTAGTCGGATGCCTTAATATCTATAACAATTAATCGGGTCACCAAATTGACGGTGAATTCCTAGCACTGGTGATCTTTCTCAATTGGGATCTCCAATCTACTTCCTGATATAATACGTTTAATGATAATAATAACAAGTAAAAAAAAATAAACGAAATGATGGATAAATAAAATAACCTATAAAACAGAAAAACCTAAATGCTAAAATCAATATATGAAGAAATGTTAATAGTACAAATAGAGAACTAGTATGGTTTTTAAAGTTTTCACTGACTTTTTGCAGGGAAGAAGGTTTAGGCTTACTTTATAGGAGGTTTTCCCTTTCACGAGAAATCTATATGTTATAGTACGATACGAACTGAAGAAAATAAGGCATGTTTAAAAACACTTAGGACTAAAATTTATAAGTAATTATGTATGTATGCATATATAAGATGCATACATATAAGATGTATACATATAAGATGCATTGTCTTTATCTCTCATCTGGTTAGCATTTTTACATGTAAGCTTTTGGCTTTTGCTTGATTTTTCTTTTAAAAAGAATTCTTTTCATTACATTCATCTCTTTGAGAGAAACCTTTCTATTCATACTTACATTTTATTTTACTGTCTGGTGCAAAATACATGTGTAATAGTTTTGGGCAAAACTTTTCAACATGGCTTTTTTTTCTGTTATATAGAAAATTTCTGCTGTACCGGCAAGGTGGATCCATAAAGCATTGCTTAACCTTAATTTCGCTGGTCCTAATTCAGCGACTGCTTTAGAAATCATAATAGGTCTCCATTTTAGTACATAGACTTTTTGGTTTCTTCCATTTTAAGAGCTCTATTTATGTTTCCTGTTATGCATATTTTTATCCAAATCTAGTACAATATTCATTTCTACCATTTATTTTCTAGTTATGTTTGTTAGAATCCGGTTTCTTTTAGCTTTGTGTGTAGTAAAATTTTGTCTTATTATTTTATTTCATTTTATTATACTATATATATAAGCTAAAGTTAATCTTTCTTGTAATAAACAACGTTATTTAAAGTAGAAAACCAGAAATTTTTGATTTGATAAGAAAAGAACCTAGACAAACGTTAACTTTACATAGAAATGTAAAACTTAGAAATTTGTATATCTCTCATTTATTTTTAATCTATAATTACGCAATAAAAATAAAAATTATTCATTAATTTCACAATTAGTATGCTGATTTTATTTTATATATTTTGTAACTTCTGACATGAATACTAAATTTTCGATGCTGTAAAATTTCGTTGAACTTAAATCATTTTCATATCTGTTAGATTGAAAATAACTTTATAATATAGTAGAAAATCAATTTGCTTTTGAAGGAGTTAAATAGTTTAGAATCCCAAGTTAACGAAAAGAATTTCGACACTAATCTTCCAGTAAAACTCTTATCCGACTCTTTCTATCAAATGTAAAAAACGCGAAGTTAAAATTAAAATAATTACGAAATATCATAACACAGAAATAATTTTTAATTACGAATAACTTTTCGTTAAGAGAGAGAAACCATTATAAAGAACAAATTACAACACATCGTCTGAAAATCACATATTTTTATCAAAATTTTCTCACCTTTAAAATCTCTAGAGAAATTAGAAGCAAGACCGAGCCAATTAAGATGAAATATTTTGGTTTGTAATAATCGTCCATCGTAAACTTAGACACGATCCTAACTCTAAAGACTCTCGTGAGAAATAATAATCGCACTTTAAGCAAGTGTATATTGACCATATATATTGATTTTAATTTCTCAAGGGATACATGATTCTCATCTGAAACATACGTCGTACATTCACAATATCGTGTAATCTATTCCAATTAACTCCCTTTTATAACACCTTCATTACAGTGTATCGTGTAATTTTACAAGTGTACTGTTGTAAAGTAACAATTTGTGTCTTATGCGGAGGAAATTCATCAAGTGCTTCAGGTATATTATGTTCATATGCATTATGAATTATTCGTATTTCGATGTTGTATATTTGTATTTGTATTAAGATGAGACATGTGTGTATGTGTGTATAAGAATTTGTATTATTATTATAATTATTTGTATTATATAAGGTATCCGACTACCCTAAAATGGTGAATTTTGCCAAAAATTGACAGTTTTTTTTTATGATTTTACTTTATAGGTCATCTTATTAGCTTTATAAAAGTTTCAAGTTTCTTATTTTCTGTTCACTAGAATAAAAACTACAAGTGTTTTAGTAAAAGCAGATGCCATTACTTTAAACAAGATGTCATACTTTAAAACGCGTTTTACTCAAAATTTGTGAGTGTGTGTGTTTTTTTAAATGCTCAAACGAGGTCAAAAATTGCTAAAAAGGTTTTGAAAATATTTAACTAAAACTTTTGTGTATGTTCTGTATAATAGTAGAAGTGTTTTAATTGTCATATTTATAAATCACTGTTTTATTACAAAATTTACAGTCCCTTATGTGAATATAATCACGTTTTTTTAAGCAATTTCATATAGTAACTGAGATAAAGTGCTTTAATTTTTGTAAAAATTAAAGCACCTCTTATCCTGAAGGTTATTTCAAAAATGAATAATATAGCAACACATTAGATTGAAAAAATTGAAAATTTGTTCATAAACTTTGGTACAAAATAGCCCCGTTTATGTTATTTTTTTGTAAATTTTTGGCAATTTTTTCCCATTTTAGCAAAAATAATTCCTTTTTTAATTCTTAGTTTTAGCATATTTTCCTTAAATTGTACTAAACAAATCTAAAAACCACAAAAAAAACCCATACCTCCATTTGTTTAAAAAGTTGTCGTAAGTTGTCGGATGCCTTATTACGAAATTGAAGGGACTGAAATAATATTTCGTGTTAAAAGAATTTTGTGGTAAAGGATATTGCAACGAAAAGCCTGTATTCAACAAAATTAAGTTTACTAAATCACATTTTACTTACGTAGATATGCATATACGCTCGAATTTAATAAAAATCAATGATACAAGAACATTCACAAGAACTTTATGAAATTTATTACAAAAGTTTACTTGGCAACAGATCTCCTATTTTTGAACCATGGTCAAGTGACGAGAATGACACCTGAGCTGGCACCTTCTCCCAAACTTCCACACCTCGCCACCGGGAAGAATTTGAGCCTTGACATATTTAACTTGCCTCAGTGCCCCTCTATACGGATGATTTTTAGAGAAAGATTTTTATACTAAGATAAAGGGCTCTAGTTTTTGTAAAAATTAAAATATCTCTTATCCTGAAAATTATTTCAAAAATGAATAACATATCAACCCATCAGAATTGAAAATTTGTTTATAAACTTTTAGTACAGAATGGACCGCTTTTATATTATTTTTTGTCAATTTTTACCCATTTTTCCCCCATTTTAAAAATAATAATAATTTCTTTCTCTCATTTTAATTTTAGCATATTTTTCTTAAAATATACTAAACAAATCTAAAAAGAACAAAATATTCTCATATCTACATTTTTTTTAAAAAAGAAGTTGTCGCAAGTTTGGATACCTTAAATTAAATAAAGTTGGCGAGAGAGAAATAACCAAGTGCTATTATCATGGGCTCAAGCTCCCAGGCCTCTAAAGACATCGTTGGTATGATGTCTAAGTTTGAAAGTAGGTGCCAGTATAGGTAGCACCCGCGTCACACTTGGGATTTTAGTCAAAATCGTGATCTCAGTCACTAATAACCCTAACTTGGCTTCTGAAATGTAACGCTACAAAACAATCAATGGATATTATACAATTTGCTACTAAACACAAACATATATCACATACCAACATATTTTAAATAAAAGGTGCTGTCAAAAAGATAGATTATAGAACATTATCTATCACTGTACTATCTTTTATCTTTTATCTGGAAGATTCTATTCACAATATTTCAAGAAAACTGTTCTCTATTAATTTTAAATGTGCTAAACTTAGATACATATCCGAAAGCATACCCCTTTAAACTTAAAAACGTCCTTCAAAAATATATTATAATAGGAGGGATATTAAATTATTCAGTGCTTCATTCAAATTCATCTGAAAAGTGGAACACCACTTAAAATTTCTAAACAAGGCAACAATCTGTCTTCTTACACGAGGTAAATTTATTCAAGTGCAGGAATTCTTAATTAGACAGGTCTGGTAAAATGACATGAGGAGTGAAGAGAGCTGCAACTGAGAATCGATCCGTGTTAAGGTGAGTATTTCATATTGGAGTCAATGATCTCAAGAATAATTTAAGAATAATAGGAACAAGGTAAAAAGTAGTGTGGTTTCTTTAATTACGTATAATCAATAGAAGTGACTTATTAAAATAAATATCAAGTGTAAAATTTATGATAGAAAATAATTAGTTTAGCTTTTTATATTAAAAGTCCTATATATTAAGAATTTTACACAATGACAGCTTAATATCAGATTCAATTTCTTCAATTGGTGTATTCCTGATTTTTTTTTGTGATAAAATATCATTTATCAGTTGTAAATACTATAATTAGTTTCACTGATTTTCAAATAATTTAACACGTTTCTATAAATTTAAATTTATTTAGAAAGAAATTCTAATTTTTAAAAAGCACTTTACTGTTGATAAATAATTTTAGTAAATATAATAGATATCAGATTAACATAAAATTAAACGGTATGCATTACGAAATTTTTTATGACTTTTACACACACACACACACTTAGTATTATATATATATATATATATATATATATATGCATATATATAATACTAGAAGGTATACCAGTCCTCCGCACGGTGGAATTGCAAATTAAGCAAACTAAAAAATGTTTTGAATGTCTCAGCTGAACAAAAAATCCCATATTTATTAAATTTTTAGTTCTGAAGGTTAATAGCTGATAGGAAGGTTTTTTTTAAAATTTATAATGCTCCGTAACTCTTTTGGGGGTCGATTTTTTAAAACACTTTCCTAAGCTGATCTCTGCTCAGCAAAAGTAACACATTGCTACACATTTTGTGCAATGAACATTTAAAATAGTGTAAATAACTAATATCCGGATGTGAAATACATAAAAAATACTTTTTGTTGTATTTAAGTTAAAATTGTAATATTCGCAAGCAACGCCGTTCTTTACATTATAACGGCGATTCAATGGAAACATAGCGAAATGTTAGTGATAGAGCCAAGTTGGCATCATTTTGTGAGACTATGTTGGCAACTTGGCGATTGATTGAACAGTGCAAAAGTTGCTTTGATGTAGCGCCACCTTGTGGGGAGTGGCAACAAAGATGATAGCACAAAAGCTTTCTCCACAAAAAACGCATATACATGCCAATTTTCGTAGTGATTGGTTGAACGGTGTTCAAGGGAAGTGAGGTCGTATATACAAACATTCCTTTTGAGCTGTTGTCAGCCGTCCATATCTTTCGTTAAACACGTGGCCTTGCCACAAATGTGTTAAGACAGAATGGCCCGCTATTGTGAAGAAGGGATGCATAGGATTGTATATGAATGTATTCTTTTAATACAGGAGTTTTTGCTTTTGTAAAATATTTATACTGTATATTTATACTGTATACACAACAGGTGTGGTTGTCTATTGTCAACTTACGGGAATGAAAACAATAAAAGTGTCTTTTCACCTGAGGAACCGGAAGACACTTAGAAGGTGTAGCAGATAGATGGTCATCAAAGGGATTACATTAGAGGGAAGACACGGAGAGACAACACAACGCAAAACTTGTAAGCTCCAACCTGTTTATTATAAAAATGCAGGACTTATTGAGTGTTCGAATTGTCGAGAGTTTTATAAGATAACTTCGAATTATTGCGTGTTGTAGTCTGGCCAGATACAGATTTTCTTCGAAATATTGAGTGTACCAAAATGTATTATTTAGTTCAAAATATCAAGAGTTTTTCTAGGGACTGAGAATATACACTCAAGAGCCAAAACATTATGACCACCCCTACATTTTGCAATGAACTCGCCTGGATGACGTGGAAGGTAAGTGATCAGGGGGAACTGGTATTTAACTGCTGCTGGAGAGTCTGAAGAATCATTCTTTCACTTACTTCTGTGTGTGGTGGGAAAGGCTGCGGATCTAAGCGACTTTGATAGAGGGAAATTGTAATGGCTCGAAGGCTGGAACAAGTATTTCCGAAACTGCACGACTCGTGGGTTGTTCGCGATCTGCAGTTGTTAGTACTTATGCAAAGTACATGAATGACAGTGAAACCAGCAGTAGTCGACATGGTGTTGGACGTCCACACGCTATCAAAGAAAAAGGTCTTCGGAGACTGGCTCGCATGGTGAAGCAAAACCGGAGCCAGACAATGTCTCAGCTGACAGCCCAATGCAATGCAGGTCCAAGTAGAGTAGTATCGGAGCACACTGTTCAGCGGACACTGTTGGATATGGGGCTACGCAGCAAACGTCCCACTCGTGTGCCTTTGCTGACCAAGCGTCATCGCCATCTGCGCCTGCGCTGGGCCCGGTAACATCGCGACTGGTCCACGGATCAGTGGGAGAGAGTTGCCTGGTCAGATGAATCACGGTTTATTGTTCATCACGCCGATGGATGTGTCAGGATACGCCGTCTTCCAGGTGAACAGTTGCTCCCTCAATGTACAGTAGGTCATACACAGGCTGGTGGTGGCGGTATTATGCTTTGTGGGACGTTCTCTTGGGAGTATCTGGGACCCGTGGTTATGATAGAGTAGACCATACAGGGTATCTGAGCATCATTACGGACCAGTTGCGTCCTTACATGGCCTCTGTTTTTCCAGGTGGAAATGGAATGTTCCAACGCCCCGAGTCACAGGGTTAAAATTATGTTGCAGTAGTTCCAGGAACATGAAGCTGAATTCCAGTTAATGTCCTGGCCGCCTAACTCTTCGGATCTCAATCCGATAGAACACATTTGGTATGTCATGGGACGGCAGCTCAGAGTTCAAAGACCACCAATTCGCAATATCTCGGATTTGCGTGACCGTAGTTTAAATATCTGGTACAATCCGTCTGTGGCCATCTACCAAGGACTTGTGGCATCCATGCCAAGGTGGGTTGAAGCTGTGTTGCGCGCCAAATGTGGGCAACTCGTTATTGACAGGTGGTCATAATGTTTTGTCTCTTGATTGTACTTCTAATTAGCGAGAAGTTCGTATTATCGAAGGTTTGAATTATCGAGAGTCGATTGTTTGTATATATTCATGAAATTATATGACTACAATTGAATTTAAGTTTATGATATCTTATATAGTCCTAGCATCTTATAGCAATTTCTTCTTGATTTAGAAAATAATTTGAACTTCTAAGTTGAAGAATCATTTATCTTTTACGAACCCGCTAATTTTTTCCACCTTGGGATGCGACTTCCGCAAAAGTCTTCTTAGCGGATCTCTATTTCACAAAAATAACATGCTTGCCAAATGTAACGTATGTAAGTCTAATAGTACAAAAAAGGGAATTTTTTTTATCTATAACACCTTCATAACCCTTCTTGTGAGTCGATTACTGCAAAACCGTTCTTAGAGGATCTCTTCTAAACAAAAGAAACATCTCTGCTAAATTTAACATTTGTAATTATAATAGTTCTGGAGTTCTCTTGATGAGTGATTGAATCGCTTTTCTCTTATAGATTTATATCCTAAAATGCATCAAAAGTGAATGAACATTTTAATATTCTGAATATGTTCGCGCTTGAAGACACTTTACTTGAATAAAACGCTTCCTTCACTTCAGTCTTTTAATACGGCAACGAAAAGAGCCTCATTACACCTATTTATTTTGTGTTATTTATCTATCCCATTAAGTTCCTTTTGTGTGCCCATAAAAGCAGTGTGATTAACACTTGAAGATGCTTCGGCGATTACATGCCAGGAAAAATTTAATTCTATTAACCAATCTCAAATAAAGAATCAACGTTACCGTAGTAAGCATAAACAATATTCTAAATGCACAGACTCTTTAATGTGAAGTATTATCAATTCTCCTACAATGAATATCTGATAAAATCTTTTTGTTTGTTTAAAGTTAGCATATTCTAAAACAACACGAGAACCATAGACAGTAGACGTCGTATTTCTGTACCGTAATCGACTGGAGTGGAGACTACTGAGCCTGTCTCTCGTTCCCTTTAATTTCCACGCTTCGATTAATTTTAAATGTGAGTCGCAGTGGAAGTGAATGCAAAGCAACCCTTATTGTTTTGCCTGACGCAGCAGTGATTGTTGGAATTAGGGCTCTAATCCAGGGCTTCCCGACCTTTTTATCGCCACCCGTCAACGTTTGATAATCTTACCGCAACCCGCTGAGGGGGAGGGGACGTTGATTGTTTATATTTTAGATTGTTTTGATTAAATAATTTTAATTTCATTGTATTTAAACATGCCTTCAGAATAAAAAAAATACATCAAAAAATGAATATAAAGTGCATTTAACATGAAATATAAAATGATTTCTACGGAAATTCACACAAACTCGAGTGAAATACACCACAGTAAATAAAATTGAAATAATTTAATTTTCCTTGGGCGGCCCGGTACCATTTGATCCACGGCCCAGGGGGGTTGGGGACCACTGCTCTAATTCATGACTCAGATCGAGCGTCTGTACCGTATCATTAAAGGAAATTTAATTAGGTAGAGTAAATTATTATTATACTAATCCCTAGTAATACAGAAAAGCGAAGTGAAAAAATTATATTGCAAAGCATTTTTTTAAAAATAATTGTAAATCACATTTTTAATTTAAATGCGTGTTTATTTCTATTACTATTATCATTTTTCAAAACAAATATATCTCACACTCATGTATTTATCATTAAAACTGATATTTTTTCATTCATAAGTATTTTGCAGAGTTTATTAAATTTAAAAAATATATTAAAAATGAATAGATGGATTGCGATTATATGGATAAATCTGATCCATATAATGATCAGATCCATGAAAGATTATTATCAATCTGAATTTACATATGTGAAAAAGATGGACAGATATTAGAAGAATAAATAAAAAATTAATTTCAAAATTTAATATTGCTAAGGGGTTAAATAATCGAAAAAATGGGAAAAGACTCAATTTTTGATAGATTTTTTTAGACACAAAATAATTATTTTTCTACAATATAAATAATTAAAAATTATGACTACTGATTGGTGAGTATTAAGTAGTACAGTGTAGCATTTCAATATTTCACAACACAGCTCTCTCTCAGCACTGTCGATCCCCGCAGTCCAATCCAAGCTGTTTTCCGTCTTCCGCTTATTGTGCTCTGTAGTTTCGGCACGCAGTAAGTTTCTATCTTCTTAGAATCCAATGCTAAAGAATCTAATAAATATACCTGATGTTGTCACTATTTAGTATCTATAATCTCACCGCAATAAGCATTAAAAAGTACAAAGTATCTGTTTTACTTTTTCAAAAATTATTTTGACTTTTTTACTATAAAAACATCAAACACCTAAACTTCATTCCCCTTATGGCAGTACTTAACATAAAAATTATTATTCTTTTTCATTTTTCCTCTTTTTTATATACCTTGGAACAGCTCCTTTCTAGAGGGTCCGTGAAGGGGTGTCATTTATTGTTAAGATTTCTCTCTTTTACAATGAAAGGTATAGTGGAAAAATTGAAAGATATGCTGTCCTAGACACACAAAATCAGTCCATTGCCCCCAAAGAAAAAACAACTAGAATATGTATTTCGATCATGAATATTAATTAAGTTGTTTTATTGTTTGCTATTACATAGCCATTATTACATCGTAATATTTTTTTATTTCGATGTTTATTGTTTTCTTAATGAAAAAAAGAAGTGCTAAAAAGAGTCTTTATAAGTAGCAAGGTACTGTTCGGAATATTGAAGATTCTTTCAGCCATATGTCGAATGTAAGGGAAGGGGTTAAAAAATCTTGGGGGTCCATTATGTCACGATCATACATATAGAAGCCCGTGGGGATCGAATGTTTAAAAACAGCTGCCATAGAACATCTTTTACGCATAGGTAGGTTTTGAAATTATGAAAGAAATTTTTCAATCCATCCTAATGCAATAAGTAATAAAGGAACAAATAAAATAATTCCATTATATACGGTTCTTATGGATTATATTCATATTTAGACAAATGTCAGGTGAAGTTATTTACGATTTATTTAAAACTTACTTTGAATGTATTTTAAAAGTCGAATCAACGAGTAAAGCAGAGAAAGATTTCATAAAATATTTTCCCCCGTGATTTTTTTCTATGCATTAAAAATAATCTTATCTCAACAGTATTCTTTATTTTTAAGCAAACCAAATTATTCGCTCTTTTCATGTTTGAGTCATGCCCCTTATGCAAAAACAATTCATTGTTACATTGAATAAAATAAATTTTAATAGAATTGTGTAATAAGTTGAGACAGTGGCGCACACAAGGGAGAGTGTGTCCCGGGTCCGGAAGCCCTTGAATTTTTGATTGTTTATAATATTATGTATATAGTACTATGTACCTATGTGTATAGTTAAATTTAATTGAATATTTGTAATTAATAATTAATTTTATTAATTAGTGATAATTATTTATTTAATAATTCATTTTACACTGTTTTTTGTTTACGAAAATCGAAAAAATCAAAAGAATATGTTGAGTGGCATATTGGAGCATAATACGAGAATGGTGGTCTTTCGACCCTGGGCCACCCCCACCCCCCTTGAAAAATTCCTGTGTTTGCCACTGAGTTGAGAACCTTTTTGATGACATTATTCTACAAACACTTCAATATTAAAGAGAGCTTTTATGTTGCAATTCTAACATTTAAGACATCATTCTCAGAGGAAAAAACATTGTATTATAAATTATACATACATCGAGAAATGAAACACACTTTGATGCATTTCATCAAAATGACTTTACCAATCATACATCTCAGAAAAGATAAATATTATACTTTCTTTCTTAAATAAAATGAAATATCGAGCAAAAAACAACAAAAAAAAATCTAATCTTTTAGTCTTTGTTTCAACAAAGAGAAAAACATGAATAGAATAAAAAGTAAAAAGTAACAAGAAACAGTGTGGAAAGAGTGTTGAAGAGTTCTGAAATCCAATAAACCTTTTGTATCGGAGTATTCCATTGCGCTTATGAGAATTGTTGATATCCCGAATCATTTTGAGACTTCTTAAAATAGCTGGTATGTCAACAGCAAAAGAATAGGCGCTTAAGCTCTCCTAGTTCCGAAATTATTTACAATATTGCCAGATGCGAAAACCGTTTTTGTAACATTGCGTTCAATTTATCAAAGGTATTTTTTTTCGCTTAGAAAGATGGATAAAATACTGTTCTTTTGTTGTATGTGTATGCAAAGTTAATTCAAAAGTTTTATTTATTTATTTTCTGGAGCTGACAGTTTACCAGAAAAAAGTACGCTGATTTAAGTTTCTAACAATATTGTATTTAAAACAAAGAATGCATAATTTATTGTTCAGAATGTAGTCGTTTTTAACGCTAGAAATTATTTTTTAAATATTAATCTTCAAAGGAATGCAAGATTAAAAATATACAGTAGAACGTCGTTTATCCGAAAGTTTATTATCCGGAGCGTCAAATATCCGAACCAAAGTCCGGATACCTTTTCGAACAGTGCCATGCTCAACAGTTGTTTCCTGTGAGGCCAAAAGTGACGGGAAAACCCAAGGTGAGGGATATTTGGGGAATTTCAGTTGTGTGATTTGGTAAATAACTGCGCGGAATATTAGGTCAGTTTGTTTCCCAGCGAGGAAGTGTATACGTGCTCTTTTGTTGAGTTTTGTTGATATAGAAACCTGGATGACAGGCGATGCAGAAGAGTGTGGATTTCAAATGCTAAATAATGACGAGATTGTGACTTCCGTGCAAGAAGAATCCGACCCTGTCGTCGATGAAACGGATGAAGACGAGGACTACAACAACGAAAGTAGCAAGGGTCCATCAAATTCTGCTGTGTTTTCTGCGTTAGAGAGAGCTATGGAGTGGTACGAACAACAATCAGAGTGATGTCTACTCAACTACTGCTGCTGAAGAGAATCAGAGACCTTGGAGCGAAAAAACGAAGGTGTACAATGGAACAGCGAAAAATAAGTGATTATTTTCCACAATCAACGTAAAATTGCCACATTTTGCACCTATTTGATTTTTTCTTCAAGTATGTTTCCTGCATGTGATGATTTTCAATATTTGTATAGTGTCCAGTATCATATACTGCATGGATCGCATTTGGTTTTTGTTTTTCAGAACAATCGCGTATCCGAACGGTGTCCGGTCCCAATTGATTTGGATAAACGACGTTCTAATGTATATAAAAATGGTTAAACATTTTTATTAATATTTAGAGAAAATAATACAGATGGTTTGTTTGTTATAGCCAATAATTTTATGTAATTATTTCTTTTAAAATGCATTAACTACTTGAATGATAACTTTAATAACAAAATAGTTATAGTTTCAAAAATTTTATTGAAAAAAATTGATAAAAAGAAGTTTTATATCGAACTCTAATAACACAAATTCATTAAAATAAACCATGAAAACCCATGCAAAACATAATCTGGTAGAGCTTAAAAATTTCTGCAAAAAATATTTTGAAAAATGTTTCTATATGTTTAGAACGATTTAAGTTTATATTATTTTTCTATTAATTATTTAAAACTGTATTATGTTTCCTCTTTCCTGTCCTGAGTAAATAAATCTCTTTCTTTTATTAAATATGTTAGTATTGTAAAATTAACACGTGTTTTTATATTTTTTTTCCTAATAGAAGATTGAAGTTATTCTCATTCCTTAGAGGGGTTATCAATAAAGAAAGAGGAAGGCATGAGCAATTGACTTGTTATACATGTTTAATATTTTCATTTAATAGTATTCGTTTTAATGAAGTTATTAAATTCTTAAATTTTAGACAGCTGCAAAAAATACATAACTTTTAATGTTAAGACTACAAATCTGCTGACAGAAAGTAAATGTAAATTATTATTAAAACATAGCTATTAAATGCAGTTTTAATTTTGTTAAGTCTTAAATGTCTTACGAAATTCATAATTATAATTTCTTTAAACATTTTTTTTATTTTTTATTAAAATTAAATTATTTAGTTTACTTTAAATTTTATTTTTATTATATTTCTTTATTTATGATTTAAATAATTTACGAAAACTTTATTTAGAAATAATATAATTTATTTAGAAATTGTCACAAAATAATTCGGAACCATTGAAATTGACTTTTTGCAGAAATATAAGCTCCGATTGCTTAAAGATTTAGAATATTTCAAATTATTACTGATACCATTAAAAGTGTATGAGGACAAAAATATATGGGGAATATATAATTTTTCAGTCTTTCTTTTTTGATATTTTTCATATAAATTAATGGTAAATTGTATTAAAAATACATTTAGTTTTTGGATTCAACATCAATTGGTACTGAACAGAAAAAGCTTACTTTATTATTCTGTCTAATCTTAAAAAAAACAAATATTTTTAATGCATATTGGTGAAATATAATTTTTTCATATGACTTCAAAAAAAAATACTTTTTTTCCAAAACCAACTATTGAGTTTATATTTACGATCGAAATGACAGTTTCCTTTTCCTGAAACTGCTACCATTTGCCTGAGGACTCGCCAAGAAATCAAAGTGTTTCCTTCAAATTTTACCTGAAGTGTAAAATCACTAGCTTGCCAAAATTAAATTGAATGCATTTGACTTTTTCTAGATATAGATTTTGAAGCATTATTTACTTTTTGAATCCGATGAGAAGGTTTAGTTTGATTTCCTTTGAATTAATTTCAATGTTGAAATGTAAAGTGAAATCTATGGATTTGTACACACACACACATTCTATTAGGCAATAGTATAAAGAAAGATCCAATATTATGCTGAGAATGGAATACAAAAACTACATAAATGTCTCTTTCTCTGTACATCAAATAAAATGAATAAAAAATAGTAAAAATTCTAAGTAATATGACTTCATAAAGACTTTAATAAATTAGAAAAAACAAAAGATTTCAAATACGACTTTGCTTTAAAAAACATACGCGAATATCGCACAAACATAAAATTATATTATATTCTGATATGTACTTCCGTCAAAAATTTTTTTAATTATTATTTTTTGGGGTAGGGGGGGGGGCTCAAGAATCCTTAGATGTAACATTTATATGATTTTTTTAATTATTATTTTTTCCTTATAATCATGGCTGTTCATTTACAGCTCCACATTGACGTCAAGTTGAAATAATCCGTCTTCTTAAAAATTCTATATTGTTTATGTATTTAATATTTACTGATTTAGATAAGTATTGGTATTCTTAGGTGTTTTTTTTTACTCTCTATTTAGCATCAATAACTTGGTTTCAGTATATTTTATAATATTCTCCTAGTGTTTTGCGATTTTCATTTCCGGTATTATTCGAAGTTTCTACGTAATCTAATTTCTTTTCCTTGCAGACCAGTAATATAAACAAATACAGAGGAAGTTTTGATGGCCTTAAAACTACGTTTTACCCTGCTGTCTTAATTTCTAAGGTTAAGGCCATTGTGGTACTGAAGATATCTTATGTTTGATCTATGTTGTATTGTTATATTTCTATTTATTGCTTTGCTTTTTTAGATTTATGATAATTTAGAATATGAATATTAATTAAATACACACACACACACACACACACACACATATATATATATATATATTAGATTTAAAAAAAGCAAAGCAAAAATAGTATAATGAGTGAGTGAATATTAACGTCCCACTGTTCAGCTACACGAGGGCTTTTGGGGACGGTCCGCGTAATTTTGAACCATGGTCAAGTGACGAGGACGACACACCTGAGCTGGCACCCCCTTCTCCTAACTACCACACCACTCCAACAGGAGGACGTTTGAGCTCTCGACAGATTTAACGTGCATCGCTCCCCTACACGGCGGGTCTTCATTGGTACTGGGTTCGAACTCATGACATGCTAGCCATGATCCGATGCCTAGACCACTTGGCTACCGCGGCCACATAGTATAATAAGACAGCATAGGTTAAGAAATAAAATATCATTAGTAGTACAATAGCAAATTCTTAGCCTTAGGAACTAATATTGCAGGATTAAACGTAATTTTTATAGAAAGCCAATATTTCCTGTAATTGCCTATATTACCCAGCAGTGGGGAAAAGAAATTGGAGTAAGTCCATTGGTAATAGTCTATTAGTATATTAAGGTATATGTATACATATATAGTATATAAGAATACTAAGATAACCAAATATATGTATAATTTTTTTATCAAAATATTTCATGCAAAAATAGATCGCTCTCTCCTTTACCTATCTGAAAGTATTATAAACTATCTCCAGGAGACGCAAAGAAAATATATTTAAGTGCTTGTTATGAATATTTTTCTCGCATGGAAAATGAAATGATAAATTTATGCTTAACCAATTCTATATTTGACACAAAAAAAAGAATTAGTTAGCGTTTATACATTATGAATATTTAAATAAAAAACACTACAAAAAGGACAGATTTATACCTTTTTGAAAAATTTATATATCAAGTAAATTTTTGATAAAATATGAATGTAACCATTTTGCAGAATCTATCGAAAAATCTCATTTGAATCATGTTAGTATTTCTGATATAGTAAATTCTATTTACAGAAAGACATCTCCTTATTGTAAGTAATCTTTAAAGAGTTCATCGACATCTCATTGCAATCTGTTTCCGAAAGAAACTCGCTTTCATTCACCGATCCGAGCAGTAAATCAATCGGTACGTTTCTTGTTTTTATGAACAATGGACAGAGAGAAAACTTGACCAGACTTCATCGATTCAACATAAAGTGCTCGCAGATGTCGTTTCAAGAATGTCCAATAAAACCATCACAATTCTTCTGACCCGAACGAGTGCTTTGAACCGATTCAATTTGATATTATTCAGGGTGAAAGTATTTCTATCAAAGAAATTTCAAACATTTATTGATAAATTGAGTAAACATAAACATTCTTATTTTACTTAATTGGTATGATTTCTTTATATTTTTTGCTAAAGTATTTATATTTTTGCTAAAGTACAGCTTAGGGATTTTTCACAGTTAAAATATTTATAATTCAATTTTTTCCCCCGTTACCATTAATATTATATTTTCATCAAAACTGTTTTTCCATTAATAAACATTTAAATTAATTTAAATATTAAAAAAATAAATTTAACACGTGCGTGGAGAAAATTGCATATGTCGTTAAGCTATATTTTCGCAAATGAGATAACTTTAAATATTTAAATATTTTCTGGAATTTTTGTTGATTTTGAAAGATTACTAGCTATGTACAGTTATTATCATCTAAAAATATCGAATATTAAACATTGGTAGCAATCTATAAATTTCTTACAACATGCAACGCCGAAATGGTTGAAGAACCTTTAGTTTCAGTATTAACACTGAGATCATACTAAATGATAAGTAAGTCAAATTTATGAAACAAACAATGGAATAATAAAATTATCAGAAAAACTTTTGTGAGTTATCTGAGTTGTAACAATTAAATGCATATATTTTCTTTGAATTTTGATTTTCATAAAAGATATTTGTGGAGAATTGGAAAAAAAATAATAAAGACTTTATATATATACACTCATGTCCATAAATTAAGGATAATTCAGAATCACACAGAAATTGAACTCTAAAATAAAAATTTCATCTGGGGAATTATCACACATATCTTGAAGAAGAATATGCAAATTACAGGAAACCACTAGATGGCGCGGATAGTACGTCACAATGACGATAGTGTAAGAGAGGGGTATATAAGGAATGGTGGCAAAGAAGTAAAATAGCTCACAGGCACTTTAAAAGCCTTTCAGTGCAATAACCGCATAGTTATGGCACAAAGGAAGCATTTGGATGATTTTTTACGTGGTAGAATTATCGGACGACTGGAATGTGGACGTACCCAGCTGCAAGTATCCGAGGAACTTGGAATCGCCCAGAGTGTCATCTCCAGGTTTTGGCAACGATTCCAAGATGATGGTAATGTGAGTAGATGTTACAGCACAGGTCGCCCCCGAGTTACAACGCCGAATGAGGGCCAGTATTTGGCAGTTACTGCCAAAAGAAACAGACGGAGCACAGCATCAGACCTATCTCGTCAGCTCTCTTCAGCTACCGGTGTGACAGTTTCAAGGCAGACCGTGTACAGACGCTTAGGGCACATTGGTCTATATGCTCGTAGGCCTGTCAGATGTGTTCCCTTACCGCAACTCACTGTAGCCTGCGATTAACCTGGAGTAGAGAGCATGCATTGTGGACACCGCAACAGTGGTCTTGTGTGATGTTTTCCGACGAGTCCAGGTTTAGTTTGCAGTCTGATTTTCGCCGGACTTTCATATGGAGAGCGCCAGGTACCCGTTACCACCAAGAGAACAACACCATTAAACGACACCGTTACGGTGGTGCAGGATGGCTCGTTTGGGGAGGAATTATTCTTGGTTCCAGAACTGACCTGCATGTTCAGAGTGTAACGATGACAGGCCACATCTATCGGGATGTCATTCTGGAACAACATGTACGTTTGTTACTGGGCGCCATGGGTGCTGAATTTCTGTTTATGGATGACAACACCCGTCCTCACAGTGCAAACATTGTAGACGAATGCCTTCAATCGGAGGATAACACCCGTATGGATTGGCCAGCATACTCACCGGACTTGAATCCAATATAGCATGTGTGGGATATGCTTGGCCGACGAATTGCAGCCCGTCAACCTCCTCCCATATGTCTACCGGAACTTCAGAGGGTATTGCTTGATGAGTGGTGTAATATTCCCCAAGATCAGTTTGATAATTTAATGATCAGTATGCGTAGGCGTTGTAAGGCCTTTATTGCATTGTCCGGGAGACATACTTCGTATTAACCATCATACTAAACATGTTACACTGTTTTTTGTAAATAGGTTCTTTTTTTAAATTTGCTCCAGGGGGTAAAAATAGCAATTTTTATTAATTATGTCAAACATATAGCATATTTGTTGCTCTTTACCATTTGTTTAATAAATAGACTTTACAAATAAGTCAAATTTGTTTTGCTTCTGTCTCTTTCTTTGCCTGAACTTCTTTATTCTTAATTATGGACATGAGTGTATATATATATATATATATATATATATAAGTTTCAATTTCTTCACAGTATGGATTTAAATTTCTCAGAATTTGTACTGAAGTCTTTTCGAAATATTTACGTTGAGTTATATAAAAATCGTAAATTTCAAACAACGCCCCTTAAATATCTTAAACTTAATATAGTTATTAAGAAATGCTTTAAATATATTTAATTTGAGGGATAGTAAGCTTCTTAAGTAAGTTCGTCTGATCAGGTATTATGAAGCAAATATTTTTAACCAGTATTTAGTAGGTTCTAAGCTGAGATCCTAACACCTTGATACCTAATAATGAGGATTTCCACTCTCTCCCATATCTATCTCTCCTTCTCTTTTCTTACTCTCTATCTGTTTCCCATATCTATCTATCTCCTCTCTCTCTCTTTTTCTCATATCTATTCTCCTCTCAGTCTCACTTCTATCTTTCTCCTATATCTATCTCTCCTCTCACTCTCTCTTCTGTCTCTCTCTGTTATATCTATCTCTCATCTCACTCTCTCTCCTCTCTTTCCCTTTTTCTATCTCTATTTCACATATTGACTCTAAACTAATCTAAAAACCATACATAAATTATTATTGAAATTAAGACTATAATAATTCTCAGCATTTGACTTAAAATAACTATTATTCTTCTGTTAAATCTATTTCCTAATCATTTATTGTTATCTCTATGTGAAAGTTTTAACTGTGAGTAACAAAACGTCCACCACACTGTTGCTCTCGAGGAAGATCCTAGTAACCAACACAAGAGCATCTTTCAAAGATAAATATTCTCTCAGACTTTTAACTGCATCACATAATGATGAAAGTAATGATGTTCGGTTAACAGATTAATGACTTTATAGATGATATGATGCTTCGAAACAAATCGTGGGGAAGCAGTAACTAAGCGGATAGGGTCGAATTCTTCGTACCCGGTGATGTTCCTGATTATTCATAAGTAATTAACGGCGATGGTTCTTACTTTAACAACACTATATTGGAATATAAAGGAGCTGCTGCCTATTGAGTTAAATTAGGCCTCAATATTTTTGTTTATGGTGGGGAATATTTCAGGAAAAATTCCCATCTCACATGCACACACAAGCATATTCAGTTGTATAATAAACTAGGATTTGAGAACTGTTTATTATACAAAATAGAGGAATTTGGAGGGTAAAATTCTAGTTCATACAGGTATAGTTTGGGTCATCTGAATCATTACAGAAATTTCTAAAGCCCCTTGCTTATCGCCTACTATGTTGCATTTAAATGCAACATTAACTTTTTTTTAGAAAAAACTCTTATTAATATCTAAATGATTCGAAAATTAGTTAAAAATATTAATGTTACTCTGAGTATCTTTATTTCAATCAAAAGATAATTATGTATAAAATTAGAATTATTTCATAGAAAGTACATGATTTTTGAATATTTGACTTTTGCAAGAGCCTTTTGTTTTTTGACTTTCTGACATTAAATAAAAATATTAATGACACAGTTATAGAAAAAAAAAAACGCGACAAAATATGAAGTTTATTTTTTAACTGTTAAGATTTTCTGACATTATTTTTGTCGCAATTTTTTCTGTAATTAATTTAAAAAATGAATAACAGAAATTTTATCTTCAAGAGATGATGATGATAATTTATGAGGAAATGAATATCTTTTCAAAATATTTTTGTTCAATATTGGTTACAGAAGGAAAATAAGCTTTTACGCAAAAATCCTTATAAAGAGGAAATGAGACTTTGCACTATTGGAAAACGTTTTACAAAAATATGGATTTAACATCATATGGGATGAAACCTTATCTTCCTCTATATATTGGGGGAAATATTGCAGTTAATTATCTAATGTTAATCTAATCTTTTAATTTTAATTCGTTATTTTTATTAAATTAAGTTAAATTTTCTAAAAGTTAAGAGAAATAAAATAGAGATACAAATATTAAACTATTTTTAATACAATTTATTTAGATGATATCATTTTAGACAAGAAATCCCAGAGCTTTTATTTTAATTATTTTCTTTCTTAATATTTTAATCATTTTAAGGTATGAATAATTTGAGGTAAAGTATGAAAATGTCTTTTTGCTATCATTAAAACAATTAGGGAAAAGTGCTATTTATATAAAATATTTTTATATTACAGGCAAAACAACAGAAAGTTTATTTATTCTTTTTCCTTTCATGAAGTTGTAGATCAATAATTCCCAAAGTGGTCTATATGAACCCCGCAGCGGCTTATGACGAGTTGCAAGGGTTCCACGTAAGAGAAAAAAATAATTTGGGGGTCCATGATAGTAGTTTTCATTAAACCTGATCGTGACGTTAATTTTAAAAGAAACTTTAATCAAGTGAAAACAAGATTTTACCTATTTAACAGATTTTTACCTCCATTTAATGAGATTAGTTTTCAGTTATAAGATAACAGCTTAAATTTTTTAGATTAACATAAAATAGTTCAGCGTTTCTTTTCAGAATTGAGTTTAAGCAGTACATATAACACTGGAGGTCGAAATTTTCTCAATTTGTCACAGATAATCCGTCAGGACGTTTTAATAAACGTTCAGAATTTAAATGCCCTTTTTTCAGATTTTGAAACTAGGCTTCAGAATGCTTTAACTATGGTTTATATTACCGTAGTCACACTTAATTCATACGGTCGCATTGAAAAAAAATCACATTACAATAGGAACTGATCGGTATAAGCACTAACGAAGATCTTAATGTAAAGTTTAGAAGCAGAATGCAAGCAATTTTGGCTTTAAAAAGACATACCTGATAAGGAATATCGTGAGAAAACTTTTAACTGCTTTCCCTAGTGATGAGTTTCAGCACGATTGCCAATCTCCAAAACAGAAAAATGAAAGAAGAAAATTGGAAAAAACTGGCCATTGCTAACACAGGAGATATAGGGTTAAACCTGAAAAGACTGTGATACCAAATGTTGAAAATTTGTTATTGAAGCATCAGATTCATCCCTTCCATTAAAAGCATTTGTTTGTTTTTCAGTTACTCCATGCATAAATTAAATTTTAGTCTAATTAATTAACATGTGCCTCTTAAGTTTTAAACACTATACTTTAATACATTGAGAAATTTAGTTCTTTTAAAGTAAGTAGCTCTATACCAGTTGTCAAAAAGACTTTTAAGTTGATAAATGTGTAAAAATTCAATATTAGGTATGCAGGGGTCTACCCCAAACCCCAAAAAATCACGGCGAGGGGTCTATGAGGTAAAAATGTTTGGGAATATCTGTTGTAGATAGAAGTAACACACAAAGGAAATTGGTGACAGAACATGCAATTTCTAACCAAGTTCAAGTGATGAGGACAAGATCTAAGTTGGTACCTCTTTGTCCAATAACTACCCCACTCGGCTACGAGAGATTTCAAACCTCAATAATACTTTTTTCTCTGTGAAATGAATTTTTAATCAACTACTGAAGAATAATAGTACAACAAATTTATAGCAATTTTAAATTGTTAGATTATAAGTCTCCATATGTTGGTTCAATAAAAATCCTATTGAGGATTTTATCTATATGATACCGTCAAAGTGTAAGATCCGTTATTTTATAGAATAACTAAGTAATTCATTAAATAACTAGACAAATCAGTTAAAGAACAGTCGACTCTCGATAATTCGAAGTTGAATTGATCAATGAAAAACTTCGAATTATCAAGAGAGTAAGAAAAAACTCCCAATTTCTTTCCCAACACATTTAAATTTTAAACTATGTAATAAAACAACAATTGTACATATGTATAAAATATTTTTAAAAAGTACATATTATAAGTATAAATATTATACAGAAGTTAAAAGCCATACATTAAATTAATACATTTATGTAATAATTCTCGAACAGGACTCTTTCACGCCCCACCAAATCTCTTCCATTCCTCATTGCCAATAAAATCGTTTCTCACTTGGTTCCCTCGAACACTGTCGCCAACAACTTTGGTTCTTCAAGGCAGAGTCCAGTCCGACCCATACCCTATTTGGTGCCACATGCTATAACTCACATAGATGAGCCATAAATTGTTATGTCTGTTCGAAGCAAAAGACACAATAATCGCCTGAGGAACCGTGAAACACAAAGAAGAAGTAACAGACAGATGGTCATCAAAGAGGCTACTTTACAGGGTAGGCATGCAAAGACAATACAACCCAAAACATGTAAGCTTCAACCTGTTTGCTACAGGACTCTAGATAGTAAATGTTCGAATTGTCGAGAATTTTGTAAGATAACTTCGAATTTTTGCGTGTTGTAGTCTGGCCAGCCACAGATTTTACTACGAAATATTGAGTGTACAAAAATGTATTGTTTTAGTTCGAAATATCCAGAGTTTTTCTATGGGCTCAGCATATACTTAGAATTAGTGAGAGGTTCGTATTATCGAAGGTTTGAATTAGCGAGAGTCGACTGTATATAAAATTTTTGAATTCTATGATTTTACTAGGTATTCCATAGAGTGACGATTACTTGATCGTTAAAGTATGAAATACGGCATTCTCGAAAGTTCTTCGAACTAATTCTAGCTGCTTTTAGTCAATTTTGAGCCACTTATAGCTGCTTTGTAATGATGTGTGTGAGTGTGTATCCTTCATTCCTTTTCTTTTAAACGTAGAATTTAGACAGTGTATTTTTGTCAGAGTTTTACATTTTGGATTATTGACAAATATTTTTGAAAACTGTTTTCAAGCAATGACATCTGCAGGAATAGGAGACCAACCTGTAAATAAAATAGTTTCAATGCAGGAGAGATTTGAATCTTTATTAAAAATTATCACAGGACAAAGGAAAACAGTGCTTCGCTTACTCGTAAAAAATTATTACATTTGACTGTAAAAGTAAAAAGTGCTAGAACAGCAGAGACAAAAATACCACGTGACCATTTGGGTTACTTCAACATTATGATATCCGTGAAGTTCAAGGAGTAGAAATTTTAATTGTACCAGTAACAGATGCAAAACACATTCTTTTCCCTTTTCTGTTGACAAATATTAACAATAATAAGTTGTATCAGCTTCTGTTCCTTATTATTTATCAATTAATCCCCCATATTAGGGATAAATTAATTTTTCGAGAGGTTTTAGCTATTTATGATCAATTAATTTATAAAATAACTTTGAAATTGTTTATTTTCCACTTTAACGGTCTATTATTAGTTATTTCATGGAGTAACTAGTTATTTCATACAGTAACTAGTTGTTTCATAGAATAACTAGGCCAAGTATGAAATGTTTCATGCATTATATACTTTAACTGACTTGTCTAGTTATTTTATGAAATACCTAGTTATTCTATGAAATAACTGAATTATACACTTTAACGGTAACATATGTAAAACAATCTTTATTTTTAACTTAATATTTCTCAACGATTGTGGAATCTCATAGTAACACATGAATGAAAGAAATTATTCCCACAAAATGACAAAAAAAATATTAAACAACCGCAAAGCATTCCTTTACACAGCATTCCTTTACACATACATTTCCATTCATTCATTCTCATTCACCTTTCATCACCACACACATAAGAAAAATCCTTAAATATTTTTATCTCAGCGAATAATAAAGTCTCCTAGATATTACGCAGTATGCACAATGGGAACAGAGGTCCACCTCCTCATCTCGGCAATGAGTAGAAAAAATCCTTTGCTCCTGACCTTCGGGGAAGTTAATCAGGGTGTTTTATTGTCCTGTTCATCGGATGTTTTTGACAGATCGTGTAAGTACAAGCGACTCACTTCAATGAAACGCCATTAGAGGGATCTGGGCTTTATTTATTTTTTGGAGAGAAGGAACTTTTGTTTTGTTATTATTACTTTCTTATAGATGTCATTATTTTTATTCTGAGAAATTTCAAGAAACAGTTAAAGTATGAGTTTTATTAGTTATTAAGGAAAAAGAAAAGTTTTAGCAAATTTTATTAAGACCGTCTTTGGCTTATGTTAAGGATTAGGACCCAAATTCCGAGTATTTTTTCAGATATAAAAGTACTCAAGCATTAATGTTATATATTCTGTCTTCTCTATCCTGTAGAGAATCACTTATTTTATCATACTAATTATTTTTAATATTTTAAATTATAATATTTAAAGTTGACACATCTTTTTCTTGTGAAAATTTGTTTTGCCTTTTTTCTCCTATATCGTAATGCTAAATGAATTATCACTTTACATGTTAAAAGGAAAAATGAGTAATTTATGAAATATTTTTAAATTATAAAAACACTATATTAAAAACAAATGCATAAAGCTACACTGCAACTAATTTTTATAAAAATTGTGGCATAGTTTTTTAATTTTTAAAAGAAAAAAGAATGTGTGTGTGTGTTTTGCGTAGGTAATAACAGTAGTAAAAATGAGAAATCTTTAGAAATATTTAATTAAAATAAATAAATAATACATTCTCGTTATAATTTTTAAGAACTTAGTTTCATCTAGAACTGCTACAAATTGACGAAATGTAGAATGAATAGAATTTAACTAGAACATTTTCTATTAATTCATTTGATTTAATCAAATCTAAAAATCTATTGATTTATTATAATAATAAAATATGATTACTGGTCAAGCAGTGAATTGCTAAAATTTGACGAAATGTAGAATGGAAAAAGTTATGTTGAGCATTTTATGTTGATTCAGTGGATTTTTTAAGGTCTAAAAAATTTATTGATGTATTGTAGTAATAAAATGTGATGATGAAGGTTATAATGAACTTTTATTCTTTGAATATTTGTCTTTCATAAATTGACTCTTACTTTCAATCGTTATACGATGAAACTAATACTTAAATTTCTTGGTTGTAAAATCAATTACTCTGAACACTTTCAAACATCAAAATGAGAAGTTTTTCCCCTTAGAATAAACTTCTAAATTCGCTTACATTTCATTTTATTTTAGGTTTCATAAAAATGCATTTTTCTTTTAAAATGTAACAAAATAAATTCAACAATTTCTAAAACAATTACCCGGAAAATTTAAGTAAAAAAATAAGTCCTTGAAATACAAGCTGATCAATGGGGAAAAATCTTATAGAAGTAATTTATAAAATACCAATCAAAAGAATGAAAGGTATTAAAAATTCTTGCAACAATTTTTTAAAAAAATTAAGAAAATCTAATTTTTGAAAATATATGATTATGTAAGAAAATGTTCCTATGTTTCCTCCACGCTGTTAAACTAAAATAATCCGAGGGAATTCAGCCTTTAAAGGATTTAAACTCTAAAAGGAAATATTCATTTAAAGTTCTAAACTTTCTGAAATTGAAAAATATTTTGAAACATTCATCATTATGTGTGTGTGAATTAATATTCTTTAAATAAAGAGAGAGAGAGATCATATTAAAAATTATGTTTACAAAACATATATTTACAATTACTTTACCAATTGACGGAATGCAATTTTAAACATTAAACTGTAATCTTCTTTGGAAAATGAGGATTTTATTTATTTACTCCTAAAATAACTACAATCTTTCTTAAAGTAGTTCCGTTAAAAGTAACACGTACTGACTTTGTACTCCAAGAGCGTGGAAACGACTTTGAACAAACTAAGAAACTTCGAGAAGAGCGTACACATTCTTGAATACTTAACTACTTGTATACTCATTGAGAATAATAATCATTTTCAATCCTACCCAGTGTTATTCACAATGTAGAACTATCTGACTTAGTAAAATAAACATGGTCCAAGTTTTGAAAGATTGAATAAATCTTACTACCGAATTTTATATAGTTTACTAGTTTACTGTCTTCATTGCTACGTTACGTAGTAAGATTAGAAACCAAGTTCATAGCTAGTTAGTTATAGTTTTGTGATTTTTTAATTCCAAATACTCCAAAGCTATTGAGGAACTAAAGCTAATGTACATCTAGTACAGTACAAGGGCTAATGTTTGCTTAATATGGTGTAGTGCAAATGGAGTGGTTGAATTGTGGTGTGCTGGATGCCATACAAGTATTTACTCTGTCATCTATCTGTTTATGACACAAAATGGCGAGCTGTTATGAATACGCTGGTATTTAAAGTCAATAACATTTTCACTTACGCTTGATTTTATCCAACAGATTTGTATAAGTTTAGGAGTTCATGTTCACAGAACCATATAATACAAAAACATTACCATACCACATTTATAGTACAAACGATTTTGTGTATGACTTATCATCCTGGGAGGAAAAAAAACATTAAAATCTCTACCAACTTGATACTTTCCTCCTTCAGGTCTTTTAAAAAGAGAATCGCCACCTCATAAAACTATCTAAACATTGGTGGCCTACAACTGTAACTGGTTACATTTGAATCTCTCCTTATATAGTAAAAAATACCTTGAAATGCACCGAAGTGTACGGTTGAATGATTTTGTTGTTTAATAATATGCCACCTTGAAGTTACTCCAAGAAATAGGCGATGGACCACGTTAATCTGAAACTTAGATAACCAACTAGGATCAAAGCTAGAATGACACCTTATTCTCCAAACTTCCACACCATGCCAGTATGAAAACTAGATTACGTTTGGTAGAATTGAAATTATTTTTAAGGGCTTTTAGGTTATTATAGAATGTTTTGATTTTTTTTGGCGTGATCATGTCTTAAAATGTGTGGGTCCAAGCCCTCATACTACTTGAATCCGCCGCACAGAATGGCTAATGGATGTGCTGAGGCTCAAAGATCTCATGTTGGCGTAGTGTAGAAGTTTATACAGCTCAGGTAGCATGCCTCTACTGTAGAGTTTTCATAATTAAGAAACTCGTCACCACAATTGCCCTCACATTGCTTTGAAGTCGTCATAAATAAACAATCAATCATCATTGTTTTTTTTATTTTATTAACTATTCAGGCACTAAAAATTTGAAAAAAAATATTTCTGAAAATGAAAAAAGGCAATGGAATAAAAATGGATAAATTTTTATGGATGTTATTTATTTTCCTGGCATATATTCGTTTTAGGATAGTCCGTATGAGTGATTGAAATTGTGGTGCTTATTAAAATATAGATTGAATAATCTAATTATTGGCATAAAAAATTATGGGTATATTATTGGTATTAAGTTACATACATATACACTGGTAAGCTTTAAAATTGGTTAAATCCCACAGCCTATTTTTGGAAAAATTTTAAAGCTGCCTTCAGCATTGTTTATAACTACATAATTCATCTTTTTTAGTTTTCAAAATCTTAATGATAATTTTTTATTTTTACGTTCGATTCATTTCCGTCTCTTAGTAGTTTAAACGTTTATGTTTTATTTATGTATTATCAAATGATTCGAATACTTATGAAACATGTAGTTTTTTTGCCAGGTATTTCTAATTTCTTGTGTTGTTGTTGCTTATGTCAACTGTCTGACGCAGTCAGATCGCGGCCCACGAAATTCACCATGGCAACGGGCTAGATCTAAGCCGGTCGTTAGCCTAAGCTTTAAGCCCCATGCAGGTAACAGTACGATTTTTGCTCGATAGATGGCAACACCATTCGGACCTACTGATTTAACGAGCACGTACTCCGAGTGTACTCGGAGGGTATTTGGTGGCATCGGGCATTGAATCCAGGCCTTCCGGTCTGGAGGCCAATGCTCTAACTACTAGGCTACCCATAGCCTGATTTCTATCATTCATTGTATAATTGTATTTAGTATTTTTAAAAAAAATTTAATTCAAATGAAGGAATAAGGCGTTTTAAATTCATTTTTTAAGTTTATGTCCACTTATAAAATACTTGTTTTTCTTAGAGCTCTAAATAAATAAATTTTTGTCAACAATTTACACAAAAAATGAGTTATTTTAACAAAAAGCCATTCATTCTCGGGTTAACAGAGGCATTTTTACAATTACTTATATATTTGTTCACAATACCTTAGATGTATACTTATTTTTGTGGTGTTCTATAAGAAATGCCAGCCAATACTGTAACAATGCTAGAAGGATAACAGAACAGGTTGGCCGAGTTCCAACAACGCCCGGAGAAGCATTTTTGCTTTATTGCTCATTTTGTTGTGGATGAAATACCTGACATAAAAAAGGGAAACTCTTCAGCTACAAATTTGTTATCTTAAGAGGAATAATCCTTAAAAGATATCTTGACCGTAACTAGTTTCTTGAGGAAAAATAAAATGTCCTAAAATCTGTTCTCCCTTTCATTATTGTTATCTTGTTTTTGGGGATGAATGTGTTGTGTATTTAACTTTATATTAGGTTTCGTGTGCCTAATGATGCTTATTGTCACCTTTACGTACGTTTATCGCTGTTTCATGAGAGAATATAAAATATTTTATTTGAGTACATTTAGAACATATAATTTGCTATAATATTTTTGTAGGTATCTTAACGAAAATGTTTCTTTACACAGGTGTTTTTTTTTTCAATCAACTATTTAAATGAATTTTTTTATCTACTTATAGCAAAAGCATTTCAGCATTGTTTTTTAAGAATGTAATGAATTATTTTTCAAAAAAAGTTTTAAGTTTCTTATTGCAATTTTTAGGAATTATTTTAAGAGGACTTGGTACCTTTTTTTGAACAATTTTATTAATTTATATATTTAAAAATTATATTTTAGCGTTTCATGTAATTTTTCTACTTAAAAAGTAGTACGAGAGGAAATGTTTCCCAAATTTTTCACACAATTTTAAAAATTAAAATATTTTGAAGAAAATTTAGAAAATTTTAAAATTTTACTTCTTTTGCAGTTATTAATTTTTTGACCTGAAATTATGTTATAATATTCTTAACAATATTCTACGCAATTTTAGAGATCGATTTTACAATGACTTAATTAGTTTTGGAGGAAAAAAAATGTTGATATGTATGCTAAAATTCAACGAAAAAGCTAGTATCTCCTACATTTAAATTTTTTTTTAAAAAAAAGTGTAATTAGTTTACAGCAAAATTGAAACCTAATTTTGTTATATGTTTTATATATAACACACGGGGAAAAATGAAAGTGATTGGTAAATAATTGCGGAAGGAGTAGCATTTTGAATGCACAAATGTAAAGAAAAAAACACAGAGAAAAAAAACATTTTAAAGTTTATAATTCTGAAAAAAGAAGCTTAAATAAACTTAAAATACCACTTTATGACATTAGTTATATATTTTTCTTCAAAAAGATTGCATTTTCGGATTTTTTCAACCCATAAAATTTTATAAATGATGAATTTTTAGAGAGTATTAATTGCACAAAAAAATTCAAGAAAAATATTTTAAAAAAAATTTTTTTTTTGTCATACAGAAATTTTAGTTTTTTTCCCACATAATATTGAAGTTTTTTTTCGTATGAAAAAAACGTGATGATGAATAAGAACTTAAATTATGAAATTATTAATATAAAATGCATTAAATCAAACATTTTACATGCACACATTTCACAAAGCAAAAAAATTACATTATTGTAATGCCTCGGTAATATCTTGCTTTATATATTGCACAATTTCTTCTAATAGTTATCTTTTCCTCTTTTTAAAATAGATTTTTTTTATCAAAACGCTTTTTTCAGCTTTGTTTTAAAAAGGGCGTGGTCGAATTGCTTAGATTGTTAAGTTATATTTTTTAAATACAGTTTTATCTAACTTCTAATTTTCCAACATGCACAAGTGATATATCAATCAAAAGATAATAATGCAAAGAATAAGAATAACTAAAAATAAAAATAAACGATAGTTTGGTCATTTTTGGGCTACCAAGTCCTCTGAATAAAAAATATGTGTATGTGGAAAGAAAATATCATATGAATCATTCTTATTGATGTATCATAGAGAGTATTGACCTGTTTTAAAGTTAAACTGTTGTAATCCGTTGAAGAGCTTAAATGCCTTTTCTTTTTTGGATATAAATTAAAATGTTTTTAAACACAATCCATGACATCAAGAATATTTGATTTAGATTATATGTATATTTTTAAAAATTAATAATTATTATATTACCTTGAAAGTATTGTTTTCAAAACTTCACAAACACAACAATAAAAAGACTTGTTTTTCTTTTTAAAAAAAATCTAAAATAAAAATATAAAAAAGGCTTTGAAAAACTCTTTGAAACAAAATCAGCTTGTAAAATTTTAAGTTTATAATTAAGTATGACTTTTTCAGAAAAGTTTTCAAAAAATTGTTCCTTAAATACTACCAATTATAGAAGAAATGAATCTCGAATTCACTAAAAATAAAAAAGGGCCTTCGAAGCACAATGATACTATATAAAAGATATTTTATTTTCTCTATTTAAAAATTTTTCATACTGTCCCAGTAGCTACAATATTTTATTTACTCGTAATTTAGAAGTATTCTATTTGTTGCATTCTATATACAAGTGCTGAATCGCAGAAGATTCTTATTTCTGTAATTTAATTCGCTTTATAAAGCTATCTGAAAGGAAAAAAATGCAGATATAGATAAATCTATTTAGATAAATCAATTTTATGACGATGAAGAGCTGATTCAATTACCAAAGGTTGTAACAGTGTATACATAATATTTTTCCTTTATAAACAGAAACTATGCAAAATAGAGAACACAAATATGTGTAACTTGGAATATCAATGAGGAAAATTACCGTAATAAAATTTCCAGCAACTTAAAAACGTTCTACAATCGGGAGAATTCTTTCAAATGTATTCGCTACCTATTTGAAAGCTACTGCGATACACTTGCTTAAATTTGCAAAAAAAATTTTTTTTGTTTAAATTCTGCATATTTTATTTACTACGTAGATTAGTGGCCATAAACATCATTGTTTCAGTCGAGTTGGGAGTTCGATTCTAAATACCACTGAAGGCACGCAGGATAGAGGAGCTGAGGCATGCTGTAACGGGTTCTATTCACAATTCTACTAATCCTCTTGGATAAAATACTCTTTTTAATTGTGATTTCAGTTGAAAACCGCTTTCTGTAGAGATGACTTTGTTTTATGTAAATGCGAGCTTCTATTTAAGTGCTAGTCAGGGAGTAGGCGGGAAATTGAGTTCAAGAAGAAAGTATAGTGGTCACACCTAATGTTGTTGATTCATGAAGGAAAGATTACACAAGTGTTGAGTTTAGTTGCTCCTCCAGTTTATTTATTAGCGTGCATTCTCAAGTTTTTGATAAAGTCCAGTTAGGGAAAGAAAGGAATAAAATTGTTTAAATTGAGAAATGTCAGATTCATACTCGAACCCTCTCACACCCGTGGTCGAAGGACCGCAACATTGTTATTCTATCGAGGCTCAAAGTCCTTGAAATGGTGTGATGTGGTAGCTTGGAGGTAGGTTTCTGCTTAAGTGTCGTCCGCGTCAGTTGCCCGTAGTTCGCAATTTCGATGTCTATAGCCAATGACCCTCATATTACCTGAGAGCAACATAAATTAAAATCAAATCAAACCGAAGTTCTCACCAGAAATGTCCTCTTATCGTTAGTCCATTGAGAAATATGCCTAACTTGCGGTCAATACATGAAGCCCATATCAATTATTATCTTTACATTTCAATGTCTCCCATCCGGTATAGTGGTTAGCGACGCTGACTGCTGTGCCGTAGGGACTGGGTTCGAATCCCAGAGAAGACGTGGATGTTTGTAAATGTATAGTGCCTTTGCGGCATGGGAGTACTTTAATTAGCAGTCAAGCCGCATGTTCTTTTGTGAGGTTGGTAGAAAGGGAAGAGAGGTGTGAGTCCCCTGACCCTCCCTCGGGGTGTTCTCCCTCAAAATTGGGGGGGGACCAGGCTACATCGTACTGTCACCTGAATGGTGCTCAAGGCTACGGCCAACAACATACGTAAATCCAGCTCCTTGCCATGATGAATTTCGTGAGCCTGAATCTGACGTAGTCAAGATCAAGTGGCATAAGAAACAACAACAACATGACTCAATATTTAAGCGATGGTCTTTGCGATTTTGAGTAATGGTCAATTTATTTACTAGTTTATTGAATATTAATATCGCATTTTTCAGCAATCCAAGAGCTATTGGCAACAGGTTTCAAAATTTTGAACCTTGGTCGACGATGATAATGCCTTAACTGTTACCCTTCTCTTCCAATTTCTACACCACGCCAATGGAAGGCCATTCAACCTCGAAAGATTGAATTGCATTAATTCCTCTATAGATTGAGCTTTTAGTGGCTATAGGGGTTGAATCCTCAAGACTTGACAGAAACAGTGCCAACCATATTATTAAAATACACAAAGAAATTCCCACCTCTAGTAATTTTTATGTGTATCACAAAGGTGTTAGATTAAATGTTTGTGATACTTTTAATGTAACCATTATCTTTGTTCTTCGGAAGAACATTTTTATGGGGCTCTTAATTCTTATTTACGCTTTTTTGGTTACAGATGTGTCTAGGAGCACCTATAAAACTCCAGCCGAATAACTTTGTTTTTGTGGAACACAAACGAGTGGGTCATCTCCGAAGGGATTATCGTAATTTATGGAAGGTGTTTTATTTGTTTCTTGTTCATTGAGTGAGATCTCATCCATCCCGTGAGAAGGAAGGACATAAATTACTTGTGTACACAGAAGATGGTTAGACTTTTTGTTATATAACTAGAGTGGTCTATTTAATCTGAGTTTTAAGTAATCGTCTGTTCCCTTAACCCGGCATCAATCGCGTGAAAAAAACAACCTAAATTTCTCACGCAGGGTGTGTCATACCCAAAGGTGTTTAAATTGTGTTTTTACCGTAAAATTTGTATACAAAGGTTAAAAAGGAAGAAAATTAGGAAATATACAACATGTTTATTACATTTTTCACACGTAAATTTAGTTTTTCTGTTCTTTTTATAAGGGCATTCAGTGCATTGTTTATACACTCCTATAATCGCGTCGTAATTGAGTGCGATGCTTACACTGGATCTTAATTTTTTTTTAAATATGTATCTTTTTTCAACTAAACATGTAGGAGTAAACTTCTTTATTCTTTAAATTTAAAAATTTTGGTATTTCTCTTTTGTTTTCTCTTATTTTGTTCCAGCAATAGTTTTTTTCTTCAAAAGTTCATCTGTAAGTGGATAAGATGTGTACCAGTTATCTCCTTTAAAATTACATTCTTCTCAAATCTTTTTGTGTCTCTACATATAAAACATTTATTTTCAACAGTGTCTCCCTTTTCTAAATCTGGATCGATTTTAGTGGAGGAATCATACTTGCAGTTATAGTCGTCATTTGATTTTTCCTCATCATAACCGCGAAGAGAATTTCTTCATCCGAAAATGCTGTTGTAATATATCTATTAAATACCCGAAGAGGTGATATCCAAAAATATATATTTAGAATTCGCAGTTTCAAGCTAAGACCCCTCAAAGGATATGACCTTAAAGTCAGCTACACGAGAAGCTATCCATTTTCCAATAAAGATTTAGAAGGAGCGTTGAAAAAAGTTTGTCGGTAAATAATTTTTATAAAGATTTTTTCCCCTGATTTTGGAACGTTAGTTCAAAATTAGGATGTCCGTCACCAACAGTCCTTGTATTGTCCAAAGAGTGACATAAATGAGTTATCAAACAATAAACATGATTGTTAGAATGAAATTAGAATGTTTTAAAACACATAATAATATTAACACAACCTCTGACAATAAATTTCGGTGAATTAAGTCAGAACTGCCGATTCGTCAACATTGACGAAACAGAACGTTTTACGCTTAGCGCCAAGCGTCGATGGTTCTGTGTAAGATTTGTTTTACAAAGTGCTTGTTTTGTGCGTTGGTTCTTAACTGAGAACAGGAAAATGAACGAACAAAGGATTAATTTAAAGTTTTGTTTTAAGTTTGGCAAGACACCGACCGAAATTTATTTGATACTGGTACGTGTTTATGAAGATCAATCACTGTCCATGAAGTGTGTGTAGGAGACGTTCACCAGTTTTCGAGGAGCCCTGGAAAGTGTTTCTGACGACCCCTCGTAGCGAAAGACCGGCAACCTCATTCAGTTACAAAAATATTGAGAAAGCGAGTAAATTAATCACAAAAGATCGTCGATTAATTGTGCGCATGATAGCTGGACGATGAATACTGCAAGGTACATTGAAATTTTGACCTGTTCCATGAAACGTCTACGTAGGTACGACCCCAGTATGCACAATGTTCATGGTTTTTTGTTCCCGACAATGCTCGCCCTCACACAGCCAATATCGTCAAATAGTTCCTGGCAAAAAAAGGGGGAGAGGTGCAAATTGAACATCCGCCTTCTCGCCTGATCTCAATCCTTCCTATTCTCACGACTCAAACTCGCTTTGAAAGGAAAGAGATTTGACGATATTTCTCACATCCAACGAGACGTGACGAGGTTTTTGAACTCCATTTCAAAAGAAGACTTCTTGCAAAGTTTCCTAGACATGTATAGCAGATCTCATCGGTACATATTTATGAGAGGTGACCATTTTGAAGTACAGTAAGGCAACTTTCGTTAATATTTCCTCAACGTTAATGTTACATGACTATTCACGGAACTTTATTTTCTGAGGTTGTATTAAAAATTGTTTGTGAAATATTGTTAAAGAAGGGCATTAATTAATCAATCTTTTTTGAACTAATCGTGTGTCAGCGTAAGCGAGTAGTTGTGGTCGATACCTGGTTTTCGGCGTTGTTGAGTCTTGGATTTGAGTGCTGGTGCCCTTAGTGGTCAAGGTCATGGACTCGCACCTGGCGTCTCATGAATTCTAGCCAAGTGCAACTGAAGACACGTTGTGTAGAGGTAGCCTCTGCACGTTAAATCTGTCAAGATTCAAAGTCTTCCCATTGGTGTGGTGTGGAAGTTAAGTTATACGTAGAATGGTTATTGGAGTGCCTGTTTTCTTGTGGAAACAACCTCCTATCATTGAAGATTTGGGTGTAGCTTTGTTTGGCTTTACCTTAGCCCAGTACTGCAGAATAGTATTTAGGTATAAAGAGAAAAATAGTTCTAGAAATAGGTGTTTCTTTTTTTTTATTAATTAAAAAGTTATTACTATAAGTAGTAATGAAAATATTTAAAAATTAAGTGTGATAATTGAAATTAAGGGACAGATATTTCCTTAGAGTAACCACTATGCGCATCGGGGAGCCAAGTGCGCTTGCGTGCTGGGGTTTTCGTCTAGTCGGAGTTGGTGCGCGGAGTACGAGTTGCCTGAAAATCGAGGGTTTTTGAACTACTTTGGGTGAAACGGCGCCGGCCAATCGGGTTGCAGCCTCTCGGGGTGGGAGGGGCGCCTGGGAGTGAAAGTTGGAAGTAGAATTTGGAAGAAAAGTACTTAGCAGAGGATGTTTCTAGATCGAGGGAATGCTTACTTAAGAAATCCTGAAGTTCTAATTTGCGTGGGGAAACGCCATTGGCGTTCCAGGATGTTATTCTGAGCTCGAAGCGATTTAAATTCACATTGAGAGGTTAGAGGTGGAGGCCATCGCCTCGTAAAAAATGTCGACTTTTTCCTCTTCCGATGTGGCATTTCTGAGAGCTTTCCCCATTGAGAGGAGTTCAGGATGATTTGAGAAAAAGTTCTTAAATTCTCGGATTGCGAGAACGATTTCCGAGCATGAGGTAGAATTTTGGGCTTTTGAGGCAGAATCGGGCTCAGAAGTGGAAGTTAAGGAGAAGGATGGTACTAATTCAGTCGTAATCCACTTCCGTTGACCATGGTTCCAAATTACGAGTTCTGTATCGAACAGCAGCTTTATGATGCAACATTAAGGGAACCAGAACATGCTCGAAAGTGTAAAATACCAACCCTTTGTTTATGAGACATATATCTTTTAAAATATCGAATAGAGGTTAGATATTTTACGTTCTTAATAAAGATAATTTAATTATTCTGTAGAACTACAAAAATAACTTTTAAATTCAAAAGTTTTTTCCCTAATTAATTTAATACATAATTTTTGAGAACCCATAATACATACTTATGTTTGGGTACCATTTTTTAAAAAAGTATCCTTTTTTAATGCAAAATATTTTTACACATATATAAAACAATACACAAAAGACAGTGAACCTATTTTTTAGTGAAAATTTAGATGATAGTTTCATTTAAAAAATTACAAAACTTTAAAATTTGGAAAATTTTAATTTTTCTGCTTTTTTTTTATGAATAAAACCATTTTTAAAAAATTAGGTACTATTTTAATAGAAAAAAAATTAGGTTCACTATATGCATAGACATTTTGTATAGAAGTATAAAAAATTTAGAATCTTATAGTGCAATAGTTTTTTTTTAAAAAATGTACCTAAATGCAAAAAAAATATGCTTTTGAGAAAAAGTGGAAAAACTAAAAAAATAATGTTTTCACATAATACACTTGATTAGTATTTTCTTGCCTATTTTTATATGCCTAATAATAATGCTTAATCATTTTCTACAATTACAAAAAGTAACTTTAAATTCATATGTTTTTTTCCCTTTGTTTTAGTTAACATGAATATAATTTTCGAGATACATATTTTCATGCAGGTACCACTTCTTACAAAAATATTTCTTGAATATACAAAAAGTTTTGCTCATATATATAAAGCAACATATCAAACGTAATGAACCAATTTTTTTAATGAATTAACTGCATAATTTCTTTGAAATAATCATAAAACCTGAAAATTCTTAATCTTGTGATACGTATTATGCCACGGAATAGCGGGTTTATTGATTCATATGAAAAAAAAAATTCAAAAGTTTATATAGTTCAAACACAGGGGAAACTACCCATTTAAAATATGTCTAAAGGGGCGTGGTCCTTTGTTTACATTTTTATTTTTCATATTTTAGGGCTACTTTATCAACAAACATATACGTATTATACATTTTTAGGTTCAGAAAAATATGCACTGTTTTTTAGAACTAAAACTGAAAAATCGATTTTTTGAAAGTATATGATGTCCTGGTTCACTTAAAAGAACTCTTTCTCCCTGGTGATCCTGAAGGCAGAGGGCTTCATGCTCATTAAATCAATAGAGGCTCGAAGTTCTGATATTGGTGTGGTTATAACTTATTATCAATGGATCCCAGAATTTTGTTACCTAGTTTACAAAAAAATATTTTTTTTTCATAATATACTTTAAAAAAATATCTATGGAAGCAAACATTTTTCATTATTTTGTAAGAAGAATTACATGGTAAATATATCAGCCAAAAATGGCAGGACGTAGACCAAGTAAAAATAATAACGGTATTATTAAAATATTTTAAAATTACTAAATTCCTAAAATTTCCTTAAAGTACTTAAAAAATAATAAAGTTACGTATATCAACTTTAACATAAATAATTTTTAATATAGTGTTTTGCATATAAATTGGTAAGCTAGCTAATATAGCAAAGTAATAGATGCTTGTTACCAAAATATCAAATTTTCTAAGCCTTGGCATATTTTTTGAAAAAAAAAATAATGGTCGCTGTAGAGAGAGAGAGCCAAATAATCATTTGACGAACTCACGGCCGCTTTTGTTCCTGTGGAAACAAGGTTTCAAGTGTCACTAAAAACCTGAAGAGTAAAGAGGCTGATGTACGTTAAATCTGTCAAGATTAGATGTCCTCACTATGTAAAGGAGTTGGAGTTCAGAGAAGGTGTCTGCTTAGATGTCGGTCTTCTTAATTGATCGTCTTTTTAAAATTACGAGGATAATCATCAACAACTTCCTTTAACTTCTGACTGCGATATTATAAACGGTCAATCAATCAGATTAATTTTTTAATACTTCTTTCAATAAAAGAAAAAAGAAGTGCTCATTTAAAAAAATATGTAAATGATGAATCAAGTAGTTTTTAAATTACTCATCAAACTGAATTAACATAATGAAGCAGATTATACAGGGTAGTCCCAAATTCATAGTACAAACTTTAAGGGTAGATGCAAGACATTATAACAATATTTTTTTTTGTATAGAGGAATGTATGGGCGCAAGTGATGTGGTGAGGCACAAACAGGGGAAGTAAAAGAAAAGAAAAATGGAGTTATCGGTTGATTCAGTTCCCGGTAGGGGGCAGTAGATGTCTAGCCGTCGTTCAACATGATGCTTCTCAGTAAGAGAAAGCGTTATTCACAATTGTGCAGACGTTTACGATGGGAAACTTAACATACGCCGAAAATGCAGGCATGCATTACATGTAAGCCGCGTAAATGGTAACGGCACAGTTGCGCTACGAATGTATCACCCGCAGTTTCCTGGTCAACGAATGCCGGGTTACACAGAAATTTTCAGCGGTTTCATCGCCAACTTTGTAAAACACGTTCCTTTCACGTCACCAGGCATGATGCTGGTCGACAAAGAGCTTTACGCAGTTAAAATCTGGAAGAAAGCACTTTCAACGTTGTGGCTGTTAGACCAGAGTCAAGTACATGAGATATTGCTCACCACATAAGTGCGAGTCATTAGACCGTTTGTAGAGTGTTAAACGAAAATCGCTTACACCTCTTTCCTTTTTCAGCGAGTACAAGCTTTGAATCTGGCATACAATCTTCTCCGACTGCTAGAGGGTGGTACAGCAATGTGAGCTGCAGCTGGACATCATAGTTCATGTGCTGAACAGTTATGAAGAGTTATTGTAAACATCACGCGCTTGTCAACGACGCTTTCAATAAACGCTGTCTTTCATTTCGACTGTTATTTTTTGTGTTTGTGCATCACTGCGTCTCTTCCACCCATACATTCCTATACAATAAATGATTGTTACTATGTCTCTAAAGAATACTTTTCTCTGATGAGTGTCCGAAAGTTCTATAGTTCTGTAAATAACGATTAGTCTTACAACTAGTACAAATCGGCAATTCAAACTGCACTGATTTATATTGTATCTTTTGCTTAATTTACTATTACTTGCTGATTTAGGAAAAAAACTATTACTGTAATATGAGTTACAGGTTATAATGATTAAAAAATTTTTACTACATATTCCTTAAAATTTATCTCACACATTTTCCGATTATTCTTTTTTTTTTAAATATTGTAAATATTTCCTTGGTAACTGAGTTTTATTTAAAAAATTATTCCATAAAAGAAAATGTAAATTATGTTATACATTATTCTAAGTATATTAATGCTAAAAATTAAAATAATTATTTCAAAAAAAAATATTTATCACGAAATACACTTTAAGAGACTATGTTTAAATTAAGGAAGAGAAAAAAGGCGCAAGATTAAAAATGTCACAAATTAACTTTACGATAATTTTCAGAATTTAATAATTACCTTCTAAAAGAAGTCTTTTTAATTTGCAAGATTAGTTTGCTCTACTGTTGAAAGAAAACAATTCTAATTGCGTCCATGCGTTAATACCACTTTCTCAAATTCAGATTTGATTTAATTATACTTAATCATGTTTTTGTATTAAAAAAAAGTCAAACCGACTTATCCTGAAAATAAATATTATTTTTTCATATGAATTATGATATTACATAAAGAAAATGTTAAATTTCTAATTAATGTAAAATTATTTTCAATTTTTAATTTAATAAATTAGTTTTCCTTAACTTTGATAATTTGTTTATTTACTTTAAAGTCTTTTTATTTTAGTTTGCTTACTTTTTTATGCTTGTTAATACACTTTCTCAAATTCAGATTTGATTTAATTATACTTAATCATGTTTTTGTATTAAAAAAAAGTCAAACGCCGACTTCAAAATCAACTGAAAATGAAAATATTATTTAATTTCATAAAAGTATAAAGAAGATAACAATTAATTTTTTTTAAATATTTAAATTGCCAATTTGCATAAAATATTGGAGAAACTTCTGAAGAAAACTTTTACATTAAGTAATGCATTCTACTGGCTCATTTTATTTCAAATGCAAAGATCCATTTTTTGTCTTTTTATTATTTTTGGTAGAATTTTTTTCCTTGTCGACATTTCTCCATATGTTAAACACGAAAAAGTGCATTATGTTCAATTTTATTATTCCATTGGTTAATTAACGAACTTTTGCCCTTTTTTTTCTTTATGGTTTAACTTTAAAAAGCAAATTACATGACACGTTAAGAAAGTGTACCAAGAAAAGCAACAATAAAAACATTGGGAAAGAACAACTTGAAGGGTAAAAAAGATAAAAAAGAAGCAATTAAGATAATGTTTCTTGAAAGAAAAGAAAAATTCTCCGTTTCATTTGTATTTCTTTAACATATTTACTTTACATTACTTCCCTGTAGTACTAGTGCTTTTCGATGTTCATTTTAAAATATAACACTATGTTTCAAACTATTATTTTTTTCAAACAAATAATTGGTTCTTATAAGTTTAATAAATGATACTGAGAGTAATAAATTTTGATTTATTTCCTTTCTTGAATTTCTCTTTTTATATCAACACAAGTTTTACAATATCTTTTTTTCTACATGTTGTAATAATATAAATATTTTTTTCTGTTACTTGCTTCTTAATTTATATTCCTATTTTTTTTTTTTTGCAGCAGTTACGTGCTATATTATCACTGATACTATTTGATTGTTATCACTTAAAATAAGAAAAAGCCCACAAATACAATTTTTGCCTTGAATTATTTTACATAAATTTTCGAAGTGAAGGCATCTTTTTTTATTTCTCATAAATTCTTAATTCTACGTCTTTGCTTTTATTTTCATAAAACATTCAAAACTGGAAATGTATACTATACGTTAGTTTAAAATCTTATATTTTTCAAAAGTGTCTTAAAGTATTACATCTTAAACTGACATTTGTGAATATAGTTAAGAGATTTTTGTATTAGGAAAAAAATAAGATAAAAGGTAAACGCGTTAAAATTTGTACAACCTTATAAAAAATAAGTATATCGAACTCATATGAACATCACTTTCTCATGTTTTAGTCAAAACTTTTGATATACTCTCATAATTTTTTATATGATAATGTGAGAAAAATACCGTAATTGATAAATATTTTTTCTTTCGTTTCTTTTTCAGCTTTAGCTAACTCGTTAAAATATTTTTCTTGAAATTACACTATATAATACTCAGTATCTTTTGGATATCTCATAGCCAGTTGTTTTCTGTTAGAATCTCAAGATATATTTTACAATTGAATGAAATCAACATAATAACCTTAGAACTTTCACGATATATTAAAATTTCGCGTTCGAATAGATTTTATTAAAAAAAAATAACTTATCTCTTTCAGTGAACTTTTAGATATCGTAAAAAATTTAAAAGACAAATTAACAATGCAGGTATGTTATTTCCCCCCTTAATTTTAATCGCTTAGGTTGTTTTTCAGCCATTTTATTTTGTTTGCTCGTCTTACATAGTTATTGGGGATGCTGTAATTTAATTGTGAGATTGTGAACTAAATACCCTCTCTGTTGATAAGATGCACAAAACAAGAAAAAACTGCAGACATAAATGGTAAGACCAGAGCTTGACTTTTGTCTATAACTACTAGATTGAATGAGGAAATCTTTGTCCTTTTAGTAGGATATTAACCAAAACAAACCCATTAATAATATCTAACATATTCATCTAATTTCTAATAAAACTAATTTAATAGTTGTATAAGAAATAAGCTGAAGGTTAATTAACTTAATATCAATGTAAGTCATTAAAAACTGTATTTTTTTTTATGTTGCCGTATGTGAAGACTTTATGAATTCTAAAACAAACCAATGACGATGCCAGTGAATATTAGAAGTCAGCTTAATAGCTATTATATATATTTTAGCCTTAATATATTTCTAAGCTTTTTGATAGATATAAGGTATTTCTTCACTTCCAAGCACTTTGCTTAAAATTATTTTACAACACAGTTGAAAGACTAAACCGATTTACCACCATATTTTTATGCTTTCAGGGGTCTGTTAATTAATAAGAGAGGAGAACTTTTATTCATTAAAGTTAAGTAAGTCTTCTAATCTGGCTTAATTTTCCTTTCTCTGAAGTAAAACCAACGTGTAATTGGCAATTGTTCAAAATCATTACTCAAGGAGAAATTGAAGGAAAATAATTAATTGGATTTACTCATTTTCTCATATTTTAGAGGTTTTCAACTGCTAATGGTGAAGCTGTTTTTTTTTCGAATCTTGATGAAGTATACGGATAAAGTTTGAGCTATCTCAATTACTTGGGGCCGTGATAGACTATTGGTCACATTAATCATGGACTCATAGCTTGCGTGTCATGTGTTCGAATCCTAGTGCAATTGAAGACTCACTTTGTAGAGGGGATGTTGCACGTTAAATCTGCCGTGGCTAAAAGTCCTCACTTTGAAGTGGTGTGGTAGCTTACAGAATGGAAGTGATAGCTCAGGTGTTATCCTTGTGACTGAAAAGTGGTTTAAAATCACGACATCCGTCATCGATAGATCTCTTGTTGCTGTATATAGGGAAAAGTTAATAAACATTCAAATTTTCAGTTATTTGAGTGACCCTACACTTAGTTTCATTTAATGTGAGGCAGATTCATTGGATTGAATTAAATAGTTACTTATAGAATCACGCGATTTAACATCGGAGCTTCTAGACTAATTTTAACATTAATCAGTGGATTTGTGGCAAATCTAAACGCGTCCTTCAACTAATCCTCTTGGGAAATTTTTGGGCTATCAATCACAACCAAACCTTTTGGAAGAAGAAACTGTAATATGCAAATTAAGTCAGTTATATATAGAATAGGTTTTCAAGCTAGTGAGATTAATAGACGGATAGATGGATAGACGGAGTTACATGGAGATTCAAATATAGAGAAGCTGACGACAAGGAAATATAGCTACCTATCAGTATTGGTATATATTGATAACGCGTTTCGGGCATTAAAGAGTTGATATTTAAGTGACGATTGGTCATCAAAGCTAAATTGTAAATCAAATGTTAGAGTAGTGGATTGAACCCATAAAAGGAGTATCAATTTAATAGAAGTCTTCTCACACATAATTCGCGTCTCCCGTATTTAAATCTCCTATTGCTCTTAGTTCGAACATCTCATCTTGTTTGAATACTAGAATTGTGTCTGTTGATAATTTGTGTGCTAAATAAATAGTTGAAAAGTTATGGCGAGTTATTCTTCATTTCCTCCTACACCTCTAGCAGGGGCCGAGAGTAGGTCACGTATGTTACAGATTATATGGTTTTTAGTACTGAAGAGGAGACGTTTAAGAAATAGTTGTTTGGCTTGAACTAACGTTCTCTTAGTAGTACAGGCACCCTTACAAGAATTATAGCCAAAATAAGCATCCTAATTTTAAACCACCCTTAAATAACGAAGTTAACACCAGTATTTATGTAATACTCACTGGCGTTGCAAGCCCTGTATCAAAATTCCTTCGTGCCCTTTTTAAGATATGTGGGAGCCCTATTAGTGGAAATAATTACACTTGTTGGGGCTCCTGTAACTTGGGGGTCAGATATCGTTGATACAGTAGTAAATACGCATCCAATCAAATAAAGATTTTGAGGTTTTGTTCAATTTAACACACGGGATTCTCAGTTGTTCCATGAGGAAGTCTACAATGAAATAGGATCTATATTTATATGACTCTCAAGCTGTCTTCCGTCTTCGTGTTTGAACTCAACTCGTGATTCATCATGAGAGTCTAAAAAAATATTATGTGTATGTTATCTGAAATACAATATTGAAAATCTAACCACTTTTATCCCATAAAATATAAAAAAGAGAACTAGTACATAAAAATCACCTTCCAATAAATAAAAAAATTAAAAACTATAACACGAAGCTAAACTACACGAGGTTGTTTCAAATACGATTAACAACTTTAAAGTTTTATGTAGACACGCTACAATGCCAGATGCAGCAGAAAAATTTCAATTCCGCAAGATGATCTGCTTTGGATATTAACGCGTCATTAGCGAGTAAAATGTTGATTAGTTTTTATTGTAAAGCAGGAAGAGTTAAAGGAAATTATTTCTCCACGCTCATCGAAGGTTGGTTATTGATGAGCACCCCTTGTACTGCAGTGGCCCAGAAATCCCTAAGCAATTAATCAGCGGGTGTGGTTCGGGTAAAAAGGGTGTGTTTCGAACAGAGATCGTTCGAAAAACAAGTAAATAGGGTTGAATTACAGTTCTAATTAGATACAAAGAATTTCATACTTCCGTCTTAAAATAGTACACAAATATGATTTCACGGAAGCGTTATGAAGATATATTTTAATTTCTAAATTAGTCTTAAATTATTTATAAAGTAGAATCAAATTTAATTCATTGACAATCTTAATCTAAAGAAGATAATTAGTTTAAATTAATGTCATTCTACAGCTACATAAGACCCATTTGAAGTAAATCTTGTACTTCGAATTACGTTCAGATGATTATAATATCAACAGATCCAGCAAAATACTCAGAAAAACTTTCGGGCCGTGATATACAGAAGATTTTGATGGCAAGCTCATGTATTCGAACTCTGATCCCACAAAAGCTGATTCGCTATTCACTAAAATGCAGTGAAATCATTTAAAAGAAATTTACATTTCCGGTTTGGAAAGCTCTTAACCCTTACGCTACAGTAAGGTTACTAAGAGAAAACATTAGTACGTACTTGTTTATTTCAGTACGTTTCATCGTAAAATAAATACAAATAGTAAGAAAAATACATAATAATGTGTAATTTGTTGTGTCAATTCAATTTGAATCAATATGTGGTCTTATAAGGCATTTGTGTTTTCGTTTGTTCCAATATACTGCTATGAATTTTGTATTAAATTGTGTAAATAATCTGTAATTGGATGTGCAATGCATTTGTATTATTCTATGATATATTTAATTTGTTAAAATTGTAATTTTCACCAGCAACGTCCCTTTCGTTATAATGGCGATTCAATGGGAACTTGGCGAAATCATGGCGATAGAACCAAGTTGGCATCATTTTTGCCGACCAATTTGGTGACATTGGCGAATAATTTTGGCAAGTTCAGGACCCTCTGAATTCTTTTAGAAATTAGTGGAGAAATCCACTAATTTCACGATCTATGATGCAAGTGGATTTTTCTCGAAGTTTCCGCCGGGTCTGTAAATACCTACTAACGCTACGCATATGCAGCATTTTGTTTCGCCAGTGTTGCCAGATCGGCCATTCTGACTTCTGCACCGAACTTTATTGTCAGATGTTGCATTTTAGAATATTGATAGTAGTTATACTTAAGGAAATAATGCATTAAAAGCAACTTGCCTTCATTTAAATATTTCCACTGGATATTTTAAAATTTTTGTTAATATTGAAATAAAGTAAATTATAACGTACAAATCCAATTTCCTATGCAGTAGAAAAAGAATCCTTACCCCCCGAGAAATCTATTGTTCAGTAATGGAAACAATCCGACAATTTTCTTTCAAGTCTTGTTTGAGATGTACTGATATGTTTAGGAGTGAGACCACAATTCATTATTTTTCAAATTATTTAAAAAAATTATTTATTATAAAATTAGTATATTATATAATGCCACGCAGAAATCCTTTCTATATATGCACACACATATTTTCTTTTTAAAGCTTATTTGGATTACAATTGTTGCCACATAATTTTTGGAAGCTAATCATAAAAATAGTGAAAGTGTAATATCTTTAAAAAATAAAATTTGAATAATGTTTATACATGTTTCACATAGGAGCTCTAAAAAATTAAGTACTACTTCTTTTTTAAATTTTCAATAATAACTACAGAAGATTTTAAGGAATAAAAGATGATGACATATAGTTATAACTGTATAATTAAAAATGAATTTTGTTAACTGCCCATCGTCAGGGTGAAAATAAATATAGCTATCTTCAATGAGTACATATCACAAATAAATAAATTTCTTTGGACCTGTTCAGGCTGATAGTTTTTAAAATATAATGATAATTATTCCAAACAATATTCTAAATTTTAACCATTTATCTACGGACGGTACTTATAAGTACCACTCACTTTAATATTACATAGAATAACTATTTTTGTGAATACTTTGATGATACTTAACAGGAATATTCTTTTAAATTCACTCTTTCAAGGTATATGGCAGCATGGGTTCTATGAGGAGTATTTTAGTAGGGATGGCGAATATATATATATATATATATATATATAGCTTTATAGCAGAAATTGTGTTTTCAGCTGATATTTTGATAGGATTGCGAAGATTGTCATTTTTGTTCCGAAAAAGTAGTTAATGTTAAAAGGTGTCTTATTTTTTTTGTATGTTAATGAAGACTTTAGAAAACGATTTGACTCTTTATTTTAAGAAATCAGTGTATATAATTAATTTTACAGTTGAATATGTTTAATTAATCAATTAACTCTAACGGATTAAATTTCCCAAAGTTGAGTATTTTGTTTATGTATATCCCTTAATTTTCAATGTAATAATTCAAAAAAAATTTTACATAAAAAAAAAAAACTGCAGTAAATCATAATGTTAAAACATGTCTAAGCAATATTTTTGATTTTACGAACCACACTAAAATTATACCTTCTTAGTTTTAACTAAATAAAAAAATTATTTTTCTCAAAAATGTGGAACATTTTTTAAGAACACATAAATAAGACTAATTTCCTCATTTGCAGATTAAATTAAATTTCATTTAGAAAAAAGCTTCACGTGGTTATGTGTAGATACATTAAAATTAACAAATGAGAAAACAATACTGGTATTTTAATAAAAACGTTCCAGCTTAATACATTTTCATACAAATTAAATCCACTTCTCTTATAATTGCGTTTTAAATCTTCAAGATGACAAGCAATATTTTTTCGTAATTAATACGCACTTAATTATAATCCAGTCATTGCTAGTTCTTTTCCACCAACAGAAAAAGGATACGGAAAATGTTTACTTCTCAACAAAAGCTCCTAGTACGTAAGAAATTTGTTAAGATTGAGTTATTTTTGCTCTTTTTTTAATTATTTTTTCATTGTTAGAAATGGGATATGGATAGCATAAATTACTTTTAAACAATGAATATTATTCGTTAACTTTCACACCTCAGCATTCTATTAAAAAATAAATTAATCCAGACAAAGAAGAAAACTAAATCTACTGTAATAATCCAAGTTAGAACAGAACAATGTGATATATATATACATAACTTTTTTGTTTGCCTAAGAATTAGCTGATATTATTTTTAAAATTCATTTTTATACATGAAATATTAAATTAAACTTTTATTTATCTAAATTTCTTGCTTTTGCTGCTTTACCTTTCTTTCTCCTCTATTCATTTCATTTCCTATTTCATTCAATCCTATTCATATATAAAAAATTGGGAAATAAAAAAAAAAGCTGAGTTCTGGAGAAAGTTTTACATAATGTTGAAGAAAAGATGATTAAAAAGCATTTTTTGTCTAAAAAAAATCTGAAATGACGCGCTTTGTGAAAATTTGAGGGGGGAAAACATCTTAAACTTTTTTGCATCCTCTTTTCATTGTAAAAGGACTAAAAGATGAATAACTTAGAAGAAAGCTTTGCAAAAAATAACTCAAAGAATTTAAAAGTTTTTATTTTTATTTTAGTGAGCCACAGTATTTAACGTCATTAATAATTTTTTAAGAAAGCAGACATGAAGTTAAAGAAATGTTTTTAAAATCTGCATACGTGCATATTAATCTTAAAGTATTTAAACTTCAGAGATTTTTGGAAACATATTTAAATACTTCATTTAAATATTCTTGAAAAATAATACACGAAGAATACAATGTAAAAACAAGAATTTAACATTTATGTATAATTTTACAGTGATACAATCTGAAAGTTAATTAAAAAGGACTAAAACTCACATTTATATTAGAAACTTTACATTTTTCATATCACATTGTCAAATTCAAGAAATCTTTAAGTGTGTCGTGCCTATTTTCAAGAAGAGAGAAATGTAGCAATTTATCTAACATAACATAAACCTCTACAGAAAAACTCAATATATATTTTAAAAGCATCCAAAAGACAGTTTCCACACAAATTAACATTTACCCTATAAAACCCCACGAAGTTTTTTTTTAAATAATCAATAACAAGAAATTCAAATAAATTGTAAATAATACATTACGGTTAGTAATTCAAAAGAGTTTAAGTTATTTAATACCAAGAGCCTAAATTGGACTTCTGTTTTATTTTTTTTAATTAAAAAAAATTCTTATACAGAACATGTTTTAATGGTACGAATAAATTTTATTATATAAAATATAATTCATGTTTTCATCAATTTTTTTAATGTCTATTTAATAATCAAGGCTGGTTTAACACGAGGCAACTTTGTGTAAGTCAACTCGTTCACTGCCACCACACCTCTAATGTGAAGAGAGGAGAGAATTCTCTCCTTTCACACGTGGATACAAAGTTGACTGAATAGAAAGTGCCGGACTCAATTGGTGCAATGATTGAGTCAGAAGCGAGAAAATCTTTGTCTATTTTCTAAACACAAGTAGCTGCATGTGAATAGCGACAATATTCTTTTAGTAGAGTCAACTAGTAGTGAGGGAAACGTGGTTTTCAAGAGATTGAGAGTGTGGCCAGTTAATCAAGTGTGAAGGGGCGTAGGTGAATTATATTCAAAATAAGATCCCAATTGTATGCTGCTTCCGTTATGGGCAGCACAATTTGACTCATGTGAAAGGGTCTTTAAAAATTAATCCTTCAAATTTTTGTCAATTTTTTTTATAAAATGAATGTTTCGCACACAAAAGATCTTTAAACATTCTTATACTTAAGACAATCCATTCTTTACGGTCCTAAATTTGCTGACAAGCAATTTTTAATGTCATGGTAGAGGATTGTATATCCCAACTAAGATCTGTCATAAATAATAACAAGAGCTGTGGTGCACGAACTTAAAGTTGGTTTCATAAATAGAAGTTATGCAATTGAGGTAACTTTTTCAGGTGTTCTTCTCATCACCTGTTTAAATATGCCATATTTCTAAAACAAATTTTTTCATATCACGACTGATTTTTATTTCTAAGCTGATAAATAAATAGATTAAACCAATATCTGCTAAAATCGGAAGAAGTGTATAATGGGACATGAAACCTAATAAATGTATCTAACTTTCTTAAGAGATTGTGCTAATAAGGTAAGCAAATTAAATGATTACGTTATTATCACGTGTTATAAGCAAACGTAAGTAAGTAAAGCAACATAACTAAATTTAAAAGACATAAATAAATATGAAGAAAATCAAAAGTAAAAAGTAAAATTAAATCAATAACGACACACTAAATTATCTAAAATTTCAAGTTTTAATTATGCGTTATCAAGTGCCATTTTTGCGAAGCTTTTAAATTTTATTTTCTCTTGTAAGTTACCCCTTTCCAGTCGAAATTCACTCACATTTTCGTCAGTCGTTCTACTTCAGGAAATCTTTTCGTAGTAATTTTTCTTTCAAACACAACTATTCTTTTTTTTAAATCGGATATCAATATTTTAGGGTCATTTTATATATCATTTCTCTCTCTCACATGTCATTTCGTAAAATGAATGGTCTTTACGATGGACATACATTTTTAGGAGCCATTTTATGTAACTAGTTTATTTGGTAAAGTTTATCCTGAAAGGAATGTTATGAAGAAATGAGACAATACTTGCTCTAATGTCATTTTTTAATACTTTTAATTTTGTTTGTTTGTTTTTAGAAATCTAATTGTACAACTAAAATTATCTAGGGTTTTTTAAGTGTTATTTGCTATTTCCAGTGTTATCTACTATTTTGCATCTATTATTTATGAAATATTCCAAACATCTACTAAATTTCACTTACAGATATGTGAGTGAGATATTCTTTTATATAAAACAAACATGTTTTAACACATGCTTTAGATAAGCTTTCTTCATAAAGTGTAAATACTTTTTTTATGAATTGTGTATATACGCTTTTGGTAAATAATAACGGATGTTCTCCCCCCCCCCGGTTTGTAGGGGTATTTAATTATGTCTTGAAAATATATTGTTCTTAAGTTACTGATATATAAGTGCTAGAAATAAGCTTTCAATTGTATTCAAAACATTCTTATGAGCACCACCCCTTGATTTAAAAAAGAACCGGACTTGTGTGTGAATTTCTAAAATGGAAATATATTTATAATTACACCCCTTCACTTCCTTGGGAGTCGATTACAGCAAAACCCGTGTTTAGCCAATCTCTTCTCGACAAAAGAAACATGCCTCTCAGATTTAAATTCTGTAGATCTAATAGTTAGAAAATAGTAAATAAATTTTTCTCTGACGCACTCAAATCCACCTTGTTTAGAATCTGACTATCACAAAAACCCAGTCTTAGCGATCTCTTCTCAACAAAAGAAACATGCCAGCCAAATTTCAAGTATGTATGTCTAATAGTTTCGGAGAGAAATCTCGTGAAGAATGAGCGCGTATGTCTCTTTTCTCCTGCAAAAATAGATAGGTATTACATTTTCTATATGCAACCAAAAAATTCGTCTGTGTTTTACAAAAATACTTCTCTATCTCATAGATGTATACGATTCCTTTCACACAGAAGTCATTTAGTTAGATACGAATAGGAGTGCATATCTGTATGTCCTCACCGATATATGTATACTGGAGCCAGGGGTGTAGCTACCTCCGTATCAATGATACGGTGCCCCCCCAAGCTACAGGGGCCCCAAGATGAGTAACTATAGTTCGACTAACAGGGCTCTCTTATCTAAAAAAGGGCCCCGAAGGAATTTTGATACAGGGCCCCCTCAGAACTAGCTACACCATTGGCTGGAGCACTTGGGCCATTCGAGTTTCAATTGTCAATCATGACTTAAGACGGCTGTAAAATTGTTCTATTACCCAGTGTTATCCAATTTCTGATAAAAATAATAATAATTCAAAAATTTTACATTAATTAAAAAACTTTAAATTGTGAGGATTGTATTAATATTTAATTCTATTGAGTCAGAAAAAATCTAGAGTAAAGGTGATCAGGAAGTTAGATGGGGCAAAAAAACTAAAATTAGATAAGAAATTCTATAATAATCACAGGCGCTATCGTACTGAAGGTACTGTGAACACACACACACTTATATATATATTCGGCAACGAAATTATATACTTATCTTCTGCTGAATAAGAAGGTTCCTGGCGGAAAGAATTATACGGTTCATCCATCACTTTAGAGGAAAAAGAGGAAAAAAATATCGCAAACATACATACTTTAATAATTTATTTTTATCAATGTATTTTTAACGTCACATCCAACGTATCATAGAGCACGAAAAAGAAATTAGGATCTATCTTATTCGGCATTCCATATTGAGTATTTCTACTAACATTTTAGTTATAAAAGTATTTTTTTACTTTAAGTAGCAATTGAATAATTCTATAGGAGGTAATTAAATTACTTTTCAATGTAAACAAAAACACGGGTTTATCACCGAGTGAACTGACAGGTGCTTCTACAATATATTTAAGACAGTTCTATTATAGTGGTTTTTTTTTTTAATTTAATGTCTTAAATTTTATTTGGATTGTGCTCCCGTTGCTCCGCATTAGCAATCAAAACACGCAAAAAGTATGTAATTTTTTTATTATGTAAACAAAATATACGCACAGCGGTGTGTAAATTGGTAGTTGTTTGTACAGTGTGTGTGTGTTTTTCCCATTTTTTTTATTAATGCTTTCTTTGAGAAAAGAATTATCCAAAAAAGAAAAGAAAAAACAGCACTTTTCTTTACCACATTATGCTCTTAATTTTCAAAGAAATTTTTTTAAGAAAACTAATAATAAAACTAAAACTACATACTTATTCACAATTCGGTAACGGCAACGGTTTTACATTTACGTGGAACTTTAGAGAAATCTCTATCATCCACTCATCATAAAAAGTAGGAAAAAAATAAGAATAATTTGCTGAAGTGTTACATAAGAATATAAAGCAGTCCACAATGAGTGCAACGCAACAACGCTGGTGGAGGGATGATTGGGAAACCACTCATCCAGTTGATTTATTTTTTGATGTCACATCTTTGACAACCACGCCCATCTTTCAACCGGCTGCCGCATCTCGACGGAACGAGGGGAGAAAAGGGAGAAATTTCTTTAATATCAACGATTAAAGAGAATATTATTTTTAAGTCCGGTCTTCATTACCTCTAAAATATCTGCGTGTGGTTATTGAAATTATTCACAATTCAGAATTGATCTACGAACATCTACAAATAGAGACGTGTTCGTGTAATATTATTCTAATATTACACGTAATTAATTATAAATTATAATATAATTGTTAATAAGTTATAGTGCATAAAAATTAAAGATGATTTTTTAAAAAAAACAAATTTTTAAAATGTTATTTTACACAACGATTTTAAAATGACCAATCATCCTCCGTTTGGGAAAACAGTCCTCCTTTTAAGGATTCTGTCCTTCCTCGCTAAGTGTCCTCCTATTCAATATTTTAAAATTAATCTGTTAATCTCTATTCAGAGATACTATTCCGAACTGTTACGCATCATGTGCCAATGCAGTATGAATCATCAGAGATATTAATGTATTTTGTGCATAATCAGGCATTTGTTTTCCACAAAACTATTCAAAAGATTGATGGTGAACCTATTTCACCTACAGAAGTTAGTCTTATTTTGAGCGATTTTGTCTTTCAGTATAAATCCGAATTTGAAGAAATATTTATTCTTTCACTAATGAAAAGAAAACCTGCAAACTTAGAAGATTCAAATCCGGGCTTAACGGAAAAGCTTACCAAAGAAGTGCAAAATTTTAATCAAACGTTTCCAATATGTCAAAGAGTGGTATGAAACAAATATCACAGGAATAGTAATTTTTCAATGGTGTTTCTTGACTTCATCGCAAGTAAATTTGGCAGGTATAGAAAATTGTGTTGAGTTTTTACCTAAGGATATGCCTGATATTAAAATCGATGACAATTTTCTGTTTGAAGAAATTAGAAAACTGAGGGTGTTGTTAAATTCTGATAAATTAGAACAATGGAAAACCATCTTGTTGAAATTGAGGAAAGATGTGTGAAAATATTTAACCATTTCAAGAATGAATGTTCCATCATAAAATTTAGTTATTCTCATTGAATTTATGTTGCGCTGCCCAGGAACTAATGCAACAGTGCCCTGGAACTAATGCAACAGTTGTAAGAGTTTTTTAAAGTTGGTAATGATTTTTACACAAGTGAGAAATCATGATTTAATGTTGATAATTTAGCTGTATCACTTACCGTAAAGTTCAATGTGAAAAATATTTCTTGCTCCGAAATTTCCGATATATTAGAAATTCTTATGCTGGCAAAAAACAAATTCCTTCAATAGAAAAGTATTCGCTTACGTAAATAATTAAATGAGATGTAAGCGTAATTATATAGTACATTTATTTTTGTATGAAATAATAAAATGTTTCATACATTTACGTTGTAATTCATTCTTAAATTTTTCTTTTTCCTATGCATTGTAAGAAAAATTGGTCACCTTAATAATTTGTAAATTTTTGAAGAAATGCTAGCTCAAGTCAAAAAATGATGTTAGTAAATTATATTTTTAGTTGTTTATTTTCCTTTAAATTATAGTTTAATAAATTTAACGGTATATATACCCAGACGGACCTCCATTTTACGATCTCTCTACTTAACGAACTTTTTCCTGGTACCAAGCATATAAAGTGTATTTAAAACAAATCACTATTTAAAGAATTTTCCCCATAATAAACTTTTTCGGGATTTAGCAACTTCGTTAGATGAAGGTCCAAATGTATATATAACTTTTATATATGTAACAATTTAGGAACATATAAAAAGACTTTTTTCTAAAAGCTGACTTAACTTTGTAATTTTTTCTGATGAAATTCATCCGGAATTTAAATATCAATGTTTAAGTAGAATTTAAATATTTAATTTTGAATATTTAATTTGTATATATACTTATATAAACTTAATAGTGCCTTTGAGAGAGATTGGGTATTGGGATGTAATACTTCAGTCTTTTAATTAGACATTTATCTTGAAATTATCAAATAGTAATTTTTCTTTAAAATAAATACATTATTTCGGCATAAAGTTTTCAAAATCTTCCTGAATGTCTTCGAAGAATGTTTCTAGGTGAAAGGTTTTCTGTAAATAAAACATTCGTATATTAGAAATCCATCTTATAATACAGATGCATTAGTTCCTTCCATTTATTTTAGTATATTTATCTCAGGGTTTATTTTAGATTTTCCGTGCCCTTTTAGGTACTTAGCTTCTTCAGAAAAGCACGTAATCTAGTCCCTCATATGCTCAAGTAAGCTTCTATTCCTCATAGGTTTCACTGTCTTTGCTTAGGACAAGTGACATGTCTATATGTCTTAGTAATAAATTTCTATTTTAAATTATTTTTTTTTCATTCTATTACCTTTTTATATGCATTCACAGAATTGCCCAAAATTTTCGAATATTAACTAGTATATGGTGAATGATAACAAATAATAAACTTTTTGCATTGGTAAAACTAACCAACTAATCATCTTATTCAGCTCCTCTCCACTCTTTTTCCTCTCTTCTAGAATTAGAAAGAATTTACTCTGCAGATGTGTAATTTTTCAGGAATAGCCGTGTTTGTCCTAACTGTGCGATTGTTGATGTTGTTGCCGTGTCTTTCATACTGGGATACATATAAAAGACGAGATATAGATAGTGGCGTAACGTACACCCACGCAATGGGAGGAGGAGGTAGGATTCTAGGGGGCCTAAAGCCTGACCGATGCCAAGTACACACTATTTGTAAGATACGGCTTGGGATCCAAAACCTGACTTTGCAGGAGGGCTCTAATATTCTCCGTTACGCCACTGCCAGTAAACAAACTTGTCAAGGGTTCTATCAACGGGTCTTCTGCTAATCCTCTTGGGAAAACTGTTCTTTAACTGTGATTTTATTTTAAAAACCACTTTCCGTAGAAATGACTTCATGTATGCTAATTGCAAAAGCTACTGAAACACTGGCATTGTGTGTATTAGGTTAATCGCGGAATCGTAAAAAGTTAATTGTAGAAAGTGATTTGTGACAAGGAAGTCATGCGTGTTGAAGTTAATATTCATCTTAGCATCCAATCAGAGCAGTGCAAGCAATGTAGAAGTCGTTTTATACCAAGCTGTAACAGTTCAAGGAGTTGTCAAAGGAACTACATGCGGCTCATGAGATAAGTCAATTTGAATAATCTTACAAAGATTATTCAAATTGACTCGTCTCAAGATAGAGATTAAGACTCTAGTGGAAGAGATTAAGTTAGATTGAGTTATAATAGAGAGAGTTAGATTAAGAGTTTAGAGTAAAATTGCTCCCAAAGTAAATAAATAAGTTGTAAATAATACATTACGAAATCTAAAATAAAAGTAATTATTTTTAAAAACATTTCGGCTTGTTCTTTGAACCCTCTTACAACTGAAACCTCCAGGCTGTGACAAACTATGATCTGTAGCAGTGATACTCAACCTGCGGCCCAACGAGTCTTTTTATTGGCTCGGTCGTGGCCTATTGCTCTGATAAATTCACTTATTTAAGAACAAAGTAGTAAAAGTTTGGTGGGAAATTTTTTGACAAGAAATCAAATATATCAATTTTATCTTTTGCTGTCGATGTCGTACTGGTGCAAATTAATATTCTTTTCCTATTTGTAATGGTTACAGTTAGTGATAGCAGACGACAGTGGAGTAGCGACAATTTTATGTGTGAAACTAATTTTTAGCTATCTTTGATATCTTGCAAGCGAAAAATGTTTGAAGAAAATATATCGTTTCAAGATTATTGGGAGTTTGACTAATTTGTAGAGAAAATGTGCTGTACTCAAACAATACCAATAAACAGGAATCATTCAATAACACTTTTTCTCGAAGATCTCTTTCAAGAGGTGATATAAATAGGCTGTTTTAAATAATTTTTGCAACAGCAACAAAGTTCTTTGTCAGTGGTAATGTCACAGCGGTAACAAAGACATGCTATGAAGTTTGTTATATTATTGGTAATCATACGAAACCGTTTACTGATGCAGAAATTGTGAAGGATTGCTTCTTAAATGTGTATGCTTCTAATTTAATGTTAATGACAAAAATTTAAAAAATATATAAAAAATAATAGTTAAAAAAACAGGAGTTATAATATTTGATCAATTTTCCATATTTTAAATTTCCAATGTTTTCTTGGTAATAAAGCATTTCTCCTCCCCCCTTTTATTCTCATATTGCGGCCCGTGGGAAATAACTAACATATGCATGCGGCCCAGCAGAGAAAAAGGATGAGAGTACCCCTGAACAATACAATCATGCAAAAAATATGCACAAAAAATCATGATAACATGCTTCTTTTGCATAAATGGAGAGGAACTAAAATAAGAAAGATGCAATTCAGCTTAATAAGGTTTTGAGAATCTGCTTTCACCTCTACAAACCGCTATTTGACACTCAGCCAACTTCGTTTTTTCAATTTCTATTTTCTAATTTTCACCGCACATACATAAGAATTATGATTTTAAGCTCCATTTAATATAATGAGACCCCTCATTTTGCACAAGGCATAGGGTTTGACTACATGGCTCAATCTGCACAACGGTAGCGTCGATGACAACGACAATGACCTCACAAAAAAGTGAGGTACTATGAACTCTAAAAGTAAAAGTACATAATTTGATGCATAGGAAACACACAAAAATTTCTTTTTCTTATACGTATATTTTTTTCCTCTTAAAAAATTTTAGAAACACCAATGAAGTCTGTGAACCAACACTCTGCCTAAATACCATTTCCTTAAGCTTAATCGAACGTGATATACCTCTCTTTGTAGATTCGGAAAACGTTCTTTCTTTCTTCGGAACACCTGCAAATATTTTCTGAATGGTTCATTTCTTCTTGAACTTTCTGTAATCTCCCTTCGAAGATCGTTCCCTTCTTTATTGTAGAGTTTAAGGGGTGTCATTAGTGAAGCCGGAACGTTCTGACGTCACGCAAGTAGTCATTAAAACAGGGATCGAAAGTTATTCAGATGAAACAATAGCCCTGGAGAATTTCTTCGATTCGATTCTTTCAGCTGTTAAGAGCGGGGGAGATCTCTTTATGTATCTTTTTATAAATGGAAGGAAATCTGACTTCTTTTTCCTGAAGTAAAGAAAACTGTTTATGGTTGAATTCTTTTAAGAAAGAGTTTTAAGTGTGATTATAGTGATTTGGAATTACATAAAGAAACGCATTTGTTAAATGTTGATGTCTGGTACAAAATAAACGTATGGTTACGATATTTTAAGTTTTTTGAATAGGAGTTTCAGAGAAAACGAAACTAAGAACTCCAAACGAAGATTTTTTTTGGTTGATTTCTTAGAGTAGCCTTCAAAATATTCTTAATTTTAATATAAATTTATCGTTACTACAAACACAAATATTTTACTTGATTAGTGTAAGTTTTTATGGAACATTTTTATTATAAATGTGTGTATTCTTGTAACATTTTTTGCAAATTTCCTCATCTACTCATGGTATTATATGAACATAAATTTGGAAAATACTAGAGCTCTCATTTCTTAAAATAATTTTTATAATTTTTACCCCCTTTTTCAATTTTTATACTATTACTTCACTCTCTCTCTATATATATTTATTTATATATATGTCTTGTTCAAATTTTCAGTCATCATTCTTAGCGTATCCTTCAAAATATTCTTAATTTTAATATAAATTTATCGTTACTACAAACACAAATATTTCACTTGATTATTGGAAGTTCTTTTTTTCGGAACATTTTTATTATAAATGTGTATATTCTTCTAACATTTCTCACAAATTTCCTCACCTACTCATGGGATTATGCATACGTAAATTTTAAAAATATTAGAGCTCTCATTTTTTTTTTTTTTGTAATTTTTACAAATTGTTTCCTCTTTTTTTCAATTTCTACTATAAGTTCCCTCTTTCTCTACATATATTTATTTTTTCTATGTCTTGTTTAAATTTTCAGTCATGATAATAAAATACTTTTCATTCATCCTCTGAAATTCAAATGCATTTTTTTAAACTTGCAGTGGATGACACTTGATGTTCTTACAGTTTTTTCAAATATTAATTCAATAACTAAATTTTATTTTTTTAATTTTAAACTTATTCTGTGCTATTTCTGACAAAGTTAGAACTACCACCAACAGATGGCGCCAGTAAGTTTTTCTAAAGAATTTTTTCTTGGTTTTCAATATATTTTTTTCACTTGTAATGGATGACCTTGATGTTCATACAGTTTTTTTCAAATATTAATTCATGAATTAAGTTTAATTAACTATAATATAAAGTTTTTCTTTGTTGCCATAAGTAGGAATTGATTTTAAAATTTTTTTTATATTACTTATTTTTAATTCGATTGATAATCAAAGCAGTTTTTCTTTCATTACCTTAATTTTACTATATACCTTTACTACACGACTGTAAGTTCACCAATAGACATTCTTCATCACTATCAAATGAAATATATCTTTATAAGCATATTTTTAGGCCATTTCTTTGCAGGGCTCATATTTATCCTGCAAAGATATCCTAGTCAGATACGTTAAGGTTGCTCGTGCCCTAGCGTGAGAGCAACTAACCTAAAACATGACTTTATATTTATTTTAAAACGTTTTCCAGCTTCCGTTACTTTTACATTCTCATTAATAATGGGAACACAGTATTTTTTCCATTAAGATCCTGATCCTTGATAGAGAATTGTATTAGAATATTAAAAGCAAATTATTCTAAACTCTCATACCACGTTGCCTAAGAGAAATGAGGTTTATTTAGGGTTCTTTCACATGAAATGGTAAAACACGAACTTTAAGCCATTTCACAGGAACATATGTGTTATTGTGCCATACATAACAGAAGGAGCAAACAGTCGGGGGCTAGTTTAGAACAAAAATTGTCTGGGTGTCTTCACACGTGGCCAGTTGGCACTCCCTACTGTGCCATTCCCTCAAGCACCCGGAAAACAGGTTCTCTTTTGTATTAGTTGACTCAATTAAAGGGGTATCTTAAGAAAAAAGAAAGAAAAAAAACTCTTCTTTTTACACGTGTATTAAAAATGGAGGAAACTTTTTATTGCAATTTCACGCTCAATTATTGCATCGGTAAGTCTTGTATTTCTCTTTCATCTAAGGCATTCCTTATTTAGTCAACTTTTTGACCGCATGTGGAAGAAATTCTCGCCCATATTCACACTTGAAGAGTTGTGACATAAAACAAGTTGACAGGCGCAGAGTTGCCTCGTGTGAAATCCACCCTAGTTTAACTTGCATCCATTTGCCATTATCAAACTCAGTAGCATCTCATTAAATTAATCCTGAAAACTTTGAAAAATTGTCAGGCATTATTCTTAATAACCCATGCAAAAAAATTTGAGTTCGAATTTTTAAAGCATAATTTGATGACCTTCGTTTCATATGCGCATATATTATAACTGAGCCCTAATAAAGTGTTAAAAAAGAGGGGTGCTAAGAAATTAATTGGGATATTTGTTAAATAAAGGCAACTAAACAATTAATAAAATGATTGGAAAGTTTAAAATCAATTAAATCAAATGCAAATTCTTCAATTTTCAATTTGAATGAATTTGCTCAAGGAATGCACATTAAAAAAGATAACATCATAATTTTAATTTTAATATTGCTGTAACGAATACTTTTTCAATTTTTGATGTGTTTTTTTTTTCAAAATCCTTGTGTAAAATTATCAAGCGAATTTTTTTTTCCCTTCGCATCCTTTCTAACAAAAGTTTTTTTTTACCTATATCGTATTTAAATTTGCTGCAAATTTTAAATGCAAAACTCTCGTTATTAAAGGAAAGCTTAAGACTAAAATTCCCTAGTTTTTTAGAACACTTCACCGGTAATGATATATGTAACTCAATCGTAAATAAATAATAAAATAAACATATTTAAATAATTCTATTGAGAAAATGCAGCTGTAATATTCATATTTACAGAATTCTCTAAATCGAAAAATACTTACTGGTATGTGCGATTCAGTGCGTGAGATTTTTATTTATTCAGTTTTATATACATTGCTATTTTCTAATGGCTATTACGTTGAAATAAAAAATTATTATTAAATTCTCTTCCGTTATTTTATATGAATAATATCCCCCAATTTTCAACTTCTACTTTTAAATCTACTTCTCAAAAATTGTGATAAATAATCATTGCATTTTTTTTGCAATCATCAGAATTTTATATAATAAATCTAATTAAATAAAATCTTAAAATTATTTTTGGTTCTTACGTATTATACATTCGACCTATTTTGTCTAATCAAAAGATGTTGCCATATGCAGCAAATAGTGAGAAAACCGTTCGCACGCAGATTCGAACATAATTACAACGATGGCAGCATTTGGCGACATTTTACTTTTTTGTCTTACAGGTGAAAATTGTTTGTTTATTGATGGTTTTGATTGTATATGTGTTTAAGTGCGCATGCGTAAAAATTCAATACGTGAGTTTTGATAAAATATTTGCTTGGGAAATGTTTATTGAGTTTATGTGTTCTTCGAAGCAATAAATTATTTTTGAAATAATATTTTATCAAGAACTCACTTTTAGTTCCTTCAAGGGCTTATTGATCGGGAATCACGAGATCTGTGAATGCATTCCCGAAACAAAATTATATTTTGCAGCCCTCATCGTAAAATGACAGAAAATAAATACTGGATTGTAAATAATTTTAGAGTACATCTTTTGTTTTACATTATTTTATAAATATTTCTAATGCTAAAATGTTAAGCTGACTTCCCACGTTCAGAAACGTGTCTTAGAAAATTCGTATAAATAATAATTTTTTAATATATTTAATGTCAGTTGAATTTTAAAAAAATTAATTAAAAGTTGTTTTAAAAATATTATTAAAACAATATTATAAAAACAATTAATTTGTTTGAATGCAATTTTTTTTGCAAAAATTGAAGAAAGAATTTCATATTTACAAAACATTTTCCTTTCATGAATAACGCTTTTGTGAAAATAATATTTCACTTACATATAGCTAGGGCATCTGTACAAGGGCTGAATTCGAATTTTTGAAAAATTCACATTATTTTCAGAGTTACGATCAATTGAAATAAAACGGAGAGATTTTTTTTTAATTTCTCTCTTTTGTTTTATTTGAATATGGATAGATCCACTTCTAAAACGTATTTCAAAAATCCTAGTTTAGTCCCCGTACTGAAGTCCTAGCGATATATATAGGAAAAGGATTGTTATTGTAGAAACATTTTTCATAGATTAAAAATGTTTTGAAAAGATATATTTTTTCTTCAATTTTTACCAAAAGAAGTTACATTTAAATAATTTTTTTCCTTCAAAATATCCTTAAGACAATCTTGCATGTCTATTTTTAATACAACTGACATTAAATCTATCCGAAAAAATATCCATTTTTACCCAAACATAGTTAGTCACATCATTTTGTAAATATTTTTAATAAAGCTAAAGGAGTAATATATTTTTCTTGCGAATTTATATATTATACACAATTTTAATATTTTTAAACCCATATAATAACACAGATCTAGACTTTTCAGGACTACCTTGAGTAATATCAAATACTTACTCTTTATATTTAAACCTAAAATCAGAATATCTATAAACTAAACATCAACAAAGTATCAGTTTTAGAGAGCCAAATATATCTTGGATCTAGATTCTTACATTTTCGCATCTTGATATTTCAATTCTCCAAAAGATATCTCCCAATATATTACGGATGAAAGCACAGAAACAAAATCAAGAGTTAAAATTCTGTTGGATAAAGATATGTATACGCGAAAAGAAACACAAGTGTTATTAAAACTTCTCTTTCACACGCCAAGAACCTTTGTTTTGGTTTAAGACTTGACTTTCACCATAGATGTTTCAAATCTGACGAAAGATGAATTATTCATGAACAATGGTATTCGGTAGCCAAGATATACGATGGATAGAAATATTATTTCATATCTTCAGAAGACTTCTTCGAATAAAACGGTGTTATCTTAGCTTGATTTTATTCACAGAAATAAATTGAACTCTCACGAAATTGATGTGGAAAATTTAAGTATGTGGGTGAATTTTTCCCTTTTCTAAAGTTTTCATTTATTTTTAATTAAATGTGTGTGTTTTCAATTGATTCATTTATATTTAAAAAAATTTCAGAATCTTTGGAGTATGTGTATTATAATGAAGTGTATGAACGTTAAAAATCATACTTACACTTTATAACATAAATATTTGATATTTATAAAAACTTTAAAGCTAAGTTTTCACTTTTATGGGCTCATAAAAGCAATTTATTGTAAATATAATAAGTTTTTACGATAAATATAGTCACGAAAATATCATAAAAGTGCAATATAAATATTTGGAACAGTGCCAACTTTTTATAGAACTGTCCATAGGAAAAAGAGGTTTGTAGTTCAATAATTGCGTCTCCTTTTATTTTCATGATCTAGTATTTTTCATACTAAAGAAAAATGTACTATATATCTGCCAAAATTGTATACTTAACACATTAAATGAAGTTTTGAAATGCTGCATACATTTACATGTAATGCAATGTTTTCACTGAATATCAAAAATTTAATTGCTTAAATATTTTTGACCTGAAAATTCGAAAAAAAATTAAGTGTATATTTTACTTTCGATGTTAGTAATAAAAACATTAAACTGAGTATTATGGTATCTAGAATGTTGTGTAACTGTATCTCAGTGATCTCGATAAATCCCATTAGTAACGTGCATGTTTAAAAGCCATTACTTCACACTTCTTCAACGAGGGATTGAGCACGTAACGCATCCCTTAAACTTAATCTGAAATCCTGCTTAACTCAGTTCTGAGATAAAAGAAGTCCTTGTTTTATCTAAAATTAAGATCTTAACACTATTTTCTCGAGTACGCTTTAGAAAAGAATTCACATCAATTTTTAGTACATGTAGTGACACATACAACATTCTTTTAAACAGATACATAGCACTTTTGCAAGTACAAAACACAGTTCTGTGTTTTGAAATATTTACATATTTGCTTGTTGGTAGTTTTTTAAAATTCAGAATTTTATAACAGGGGAATCAGTTTAGGCAATTGAACCAATTGCATTACCTCATCATTGATTTTTATATGATTATTTTTTCATTTCATGTTTTAAATTTCTTTATTGGCTAGTCTTTAGTATAATTCTACCCAGAAGTTTTGCCAAAAAATATTGCCAAGCTTGGCGATAAATTAGAGGATGTGGTAACCCATACTTGTTTAGAGCATGCAATAGACAAAAAAAAAACTGCATAAGTTTTGTAAACTCTAATGATTTGTCTTTCAATTTGGCTATGTATAAGTTCAAAAATTTGCTATGATAAAGAAAATTGATTTGTGTAATATATTTTTGGAAATAATAAGAGATGTAGATTTTATAAAATTTTGAACCGTGAAGTTTAGAGGATTTTCATTGCTTAGGATTGCCGACATTTTCTTTCTTTTGTATTTGTGTGTTAAAAAAAGTGTTTGAATTAAAAAGTAAAAGTTGTAAAGAGTAGCTTGTTTCTATTATATTCACAATTTCTGCTGAAAATAAGATAGTCGTCATTTTTGGAAAACGGAGTTTCGTAGGAAATCTTGATGGTAATCCATTTCCAAACCACGATACTTGGCGTGGTTTGGCGCCAAATTTGGCAAATAGAATACACTAAAAATGTTACATTTTCTCATTTTGAAGAGCATAAAATACAAGAAAAATGAAGTATATAACTTTATTTTAGTGGATTCTTCATCAATATTTCTTTCTCCTTTCCTGGGCTCAGGCTTTCAGTAATTGCAATAAGGTATTTCTCCATATATGTGAATTAGATTAATTACTACTTCTAACGTAGCTGATAATTAGATTATTTTTAATTCACTTCAACGTGAGATTAATGATCTGTTCTGCATTATTAGATACGAGACAATGTTCACAGAAATTCATAAATAATGATGAAATTATCAAAGTTCGACGCCTGATGTTCCATTCATCACGTGTTTAAGAGCTTCGTTTAAGTGCAAAACTCCATTAAACTAATGCAAACCGGAGTTGGAGATCTTCTTGAATGAAATTGCATGGCAGTTAAGATATTTAAGGATTCGTTATATTTCTGGGGATAAGTGAATTTACTAAGTACTTATGTAAATTCAAATCTCTAATATATATAAGAATATTATGTATTAAATGAAAAAGACTTTATTGGTACATTTATGCACCAATATTATTCGAAGTAATAGTCAATTGGCACAGCCAATTGACTTTGAAATTTCGAGGCTAAGGATTCAACGAAGACAACTTCTTCTGAATCTTTAAACCACTATTTAATATCACTCAATTTACAAATTTTTAAAATTTTACAAGCTTGACATCCGTTTCAACAAATTGCGATCCTCAACCTGCTTCAAAATCTCAAGCTCCTTTCTTCTCGGATATCGTTCAGTTTTAAAAACTCAATTCACTTCCACTTGTTGCCATCTTCTTTACAGAAATCTTACATACTACTTCAAATGATTGTCCAACCTATTACACATATTCTATAAAATAGACACGGCTGTAGTAGGCGAGTGGTCGGTGTCACGAACAAGTTTCTGTAAAGTTCTGTGGTTGCAATTCTGATCCCCCTAAACGGCAAAACTGGAGCACTTTTAATCTGTTGAGGTTCAAAATTGTTATGTTAATATGATGTGGACGTTTGGAAAGTGGAATGCCAGCTCAGGTGCTCTCGTCATTTGATCTTGGCTAAAAAGTATGAGGTTCGTCGCCAACTTAAATACGATTACTCTCCGTAATTCGTTACTATCTACGAGTAAAATAAAATCGACAAATGAAAAAATTGGCTTCACTCTAAAAACAATTCCATGCTTCGTCCAAAGTATCGGTTTAAACTTCAATTTCAAGAAAATAAATAGAATAGAATTATAAAAGTTACAGCATTCAAACTGTAATATATTCTTATAGCAATGTGATGTGAATGACCTAAATCATTAAAGACCAGAAAACTTATACAACGTAGTTTCAAAAACAGATCAACTTCAAGAGATGAAAAGTCTTTAAAAATGTATTGATTTTATATATTTTGTCAAAACCATTTGCTCATACTATTAAAGAGAAGCATCTTTTATCGTTCAGTTTCATTCTCGAAATGTTTTCTTCCTTAATAAAAGTTATTAGAGCAATGGAATATTTCAAAGTATAATTCATTAATAAAGATAACTCTCGAACGTTTTAATAAAAATTCTCATTTATAGGTTTCAAAAAATAAATATGCCGTGAATCCTTTACACAATAGCTTACTTTTATTCGAAGACAGAACATATATCTCTGCATTTCTTAACAATGATTTTGCCATTTCTTTCTTAATTAGAAATGCTACAGCGATCAAAAAGTATCTGAATTCTCGATTTAAAATTCTGGCAACACTCAGAAATTTATTACATTTTATCGTCTGAAAACAAATTAATTTTTGATGAGAGAATTTTCACTCAATTGATTCTCCAAAACGCTGAGTGTAATTGAGCGAAGTATGATATTAAATTTTATTTCCGAAATGGGATTTCTTCGAATACATTTAAAATGTTGCAATAAATGTTAAAGGATGACTGTTTGTCAAAAAGAATATTCTGGGGGGGGGGGAGGTAATTTGTAATCACTGTTATAAACAAAACAAAAAAACACCTCTGTAAAATATTTAATAAATCCGATATTTCTAGTTGTTGTATGTGTTTTTAATATCATGTAAGTCATCCAATTATAAAGACTTTTAAGTGTGTATATTTGAAATAATTTTGCTTGCTTTCCTCAATTCTTTACTTTAAAATAGTTTTGAGCATTAAAATAATACATTTTATTCAAATTTTATTTAACTTTCCTTCCAATTTATTAATATTACTATAATGTTATAAAAAACTTTGTAAGAAGTTTTAAAAGGAAATATCTTTTTGATCACAAATTTTCTAATTTTTAGTTCACTTTTTTTTGTTTTGCATTAATTGCAAGTCAAATAATTAAATTTTAAAAAATGAAAAATGCCTTGATAAGCACAAAAAGCGAAGAATATTATTAAAAGAGAGCATATTTTAAATCTTTTAATTTTATAATCAGATTCTATTTAATAAAGGTATTACGTGATGACTTCTTCGAAACGCAATACTTTCGTTTTCATCATTTTTTTTACTTTTGTGAGGCTACTTTCAGTCGCCAAATGTTGTTTTTCGAAAGAACTTCAATAGGAAGATAGTGTCTTACATCCATGATGCGTAACGTACATTTGCTTGCGCATAGTTGAAAGGTAATTTTTCTTTTGAATAGTCTACCGGCAGCACTTCTTTTTCAAGTAGCTGCGGGAGAAAAAATTCGAATTTGAATTTAGCGTGGGAGGTAGAATAAAATCCATATTATTACCATAATATTTTTAAGTGTCTCGATGTATAAGCAATTTTAAATTTACAATGTATTTGAAATAAAATAAAATCTGAAAAACGCACGGATTCAAAAATTATTGTAATGCTAATGCACAAGTTATATATAAAGCTAAACAAATTTCTTCTGAAACCGATAATGCTCTCCCAAATGTTTGTTCAATAACTAGAGAAAAATTATCCTGATTCGATAAAACGTTATAGTATGATATTCGCAAAAAATATTTCTGATTTAGAAGCACTTAAGTAAATATTTATCGTATATTTTCAAATTAAAATAGATTCGTGTATTATAAGCGGAAAGTGTGTTTTTTATTCCAAAATTTACATAAAATTTGACACTTATATATGTGCTGAACTGAACGAAAATATTCCAGCAATTTTCATTCAAATCACAGTGAGGGTGAAATGTTGTCCAACAGATAGAATATTTTAAAATCAAATTGCTTTAAACGCCAGACGATAGTTTTAATTCTGGTAGCCCAGTCTGAAGCTGGCGCATTTTCCCCATTGCACACAATCAACACTAATCAGTCCTGTGGCAATTTTTTTGAAAAATGAGATGGAATACGTCGTATGCAGCACGTGATCGTCGACCTATATTTCATGATCTGAAAATTTAAAACTTATTGCATGATGATCATATACAGTAAAATATGTTTAACGCGAAAACGCTTTAGACCAAATATCAATGAACACAAAATAATACAATGGTCCCAATAAACTACTATATATTTTCATGCAGTTTTTACTCTTAGCACGAAAAAAAATGTCCTTTCTGAGAATGAACGAAATACGGATAACACCAGCCGCACAAACAAGATTTAAGAGGGGTATGAAATGAAAGAGAGGTGGTTTCACTTAATCTCACATCAATTGGCTTTCAAATTTGGTGAAGAGTACATTACAGTGAGAATAAAAATCAATGAGTTTGATTCTCGTTTCCCCCCCCCTTCTTTCTTCTATTTTTGAAGAATTTTTTTATGAGCACAATGGTAAAGACCTCAAGGGGGAAGCAAACCCCTATTTCACTTAAAATGAAGATGGACCTTCTTAAGGCTGTTGGTCAAAAATAGAAGACGAAAACGGAAATCTGTTAAGATTTTGGTATTGCTAAATTTTGTATTCAATGTCACATTGTGGATGTTTCTTTCTCATTGATTTTTATTAAATACATGCATATATACATATCTATGTAAATAAAATGTACTCTAATGAATTTAATTTTGTTGAATATATGTTTTTTTCGTATTATCCTTTCACACGAATTCTTTAAACACGAAAAAATATTTGAGTCCCCTCAGTTTCGTGTTAAGCGATTTTCGGGGAACATTCAAACATCGCATAAAGTGAATGTAGCTATTCAGAAACTTGATTTCAGACACTGATTTTGAAAGATTTGTTTGACTTTAGAATTAAAAATCCATTCAAAACACCTAACACGTAATAAATAAATAAATAAATAAAACAGCTTGCGCATGGCTAACTGGAAAATCTAATAAATATATATATGTTAAATTACCTTTTTTCTGGATTAGGGGATCCTTATATAAGCCGACCCCCTTACTTTAACTTTAAAAAGTTCCACAAATTCTCAACTTATACAAGGCACGCACACGAAAACACAAGGTAGTTTTCTGACAAAGTTTATTTATCTCATTTCTTTCTAAAAAACACATCTATTTGGAATAAATATCCCAACATGAAAAGAAAGAATTTCTTGGAACAACTGCTGCAAGAAGAAATTTTTATTGCACAGAATGTGCATTTTCCGATAAGGCTTATATGATTTAAGCGCAAGATAGAAACTGTCACTTGAATTTCTTATAAAATACAGCAATATTTCCAGTCCTTCAAGCATGAAACATGAAACATTATTCTGAACATAAAGTGAGCATAAAACCGTTTATTGACGCCAAGAACAAAGCATTTAAGCAAACAAATCGTTTCCATCAGGTCAAAAATAAATCCAGTGCCTTATCTGCATTTCACACCAATTATCGAAGCCTTCGAGAAAGAAGACGAGTTGACCCCGATTTTTCTTGTAAAGAAAACCCAAAATAAACAAATATTTTGCGAAATTTAATGTTCGCACATAATGCTCTTAATGGCTTACGGTTACTGACAGCTAAATCTTACCACTTAAGATAATTCATTCAATAATTTCTCATAATTAGCGAACCTTGTTAATAAATTTTGTTTCCTCTCTCAGACAAACAATAATTTGCTACTGGAGATACATAAATCAGGAAGATAAAATTTATTACGTAGATTCGGGATGCAAATTGGATAGCTTCCTTCGGCATCTTTTTAATTGCGTTTCCAGAAGGTTTTCGGCTATAAATAAATTGTTCGTGAAAAATGTAAATAGGAAATGGGTGCACATAATGATTTGCCTCCTCGATTTGATATCGTGATCGTTTTTTTAAAGAATGAATAATAAATTAATTGAAAGGAACTTATAAATGTTAAATTATTTTATTTCCGATAGAGATAAATGATAGCATTTTTTTCTTAAAATAGGAATCTCATATTCAATTTTTCGAAAAGCGTGTTAATGATATACGTTAATACTGTATCATGTCATCAAAATATAATTAAATTGATTATCGAAATGTAATTTAAAACATCATGGCTTAAATTTAATGGTAGAAATATAAAATGGGAAAACTTTTCGATGCGGAAGCGTGTGAAAATTTAAAAAAATAATTCTTTAAGAAATTTTTCTTTGAATACCCTCAAAAATTCTAATCTTTTTCAAGAAAACAATGATTTCTTGCTAAAAATTATTTAAAAATTGTCTCTTGAATTGTTTATTGCATCAAATAAAACATGTAAATTAAAAACAATAGAAAGTTTAAATAAAATTTTATACAAAAATATTTCGAATTATTTTAAGTTCCTTCTTTGAATAAAGGAATGAAATAATTCCGTCTTCATTGGTAAAAAAGGACTACGTAGTTAAAATTTTCCATTTTTAAGCTAAAAGGCCTGTTTTAGTATCAAATAGTTTAAGTGAGGTGTTAAGTGACAAATACCTGATAAAACTACACATTTATTCAAATTGAAATGCTACATTGATAAGCATTGATATTATGTTGATTATATACCAGGTGGTTGTAACTAAGCTTCCCGTTTTAACAGCCTCCTATAGCGCAAACGGGTGAACGGAATGACATGGAATTTTGTATATGCGCTATACACGATATGCGCTCACAGAATTTCGAAAAAAAATCAGTTCCAAAATGTCCACCAGAGAGAGCATTTTAGGGAAAAACATGAAATTTAACTCAATAAATGACCAAAACTAAATACAGAAACAATATTAACAATCCAGAACACGAATGATGAGAAATAAAAAGCAAAACCGGGAAACGCTGTCAGTTGTAGGAGAAAAATGTCTAGATTTGCATGCTTGGGAAGAAGAAGAAGTTTGATGCAAAATAGAGTTTAATTTTGCACAAAGGGTTGTTTGGAAATGTTTGTAGACGGTTGTCATGTTTAAGTTGATGTTTACGACTGTTCTGATGACGGTCTCAAAAGTTGAACGTGCGTTATCGGTGAAGCTGTTTTACCAAAACAAGGGGAATGCTTCTGCTGCAGTTCGTGAAATTCGTCGTAGAAAGAACCTACTGCGTTGAACAATGTCTACTAAATGTATCCGGGTCATGATTAAGAGATTAGAAAGAAACGGAGAAAATAGCAGTTCAACCTGGAAGAGACCGTAAACATGTCACACCGGTACCTGTTGATCGCGTCAAGGCAGCAGTTGACGTACAGTCACAGGCATTAGAGTTTGGGGACAGTAGTGCACGTGCAGTTTCTCAACAGACATACTTTTCTTACAGCACTGTTATAAAAGTACTCAGAAATCATAATGCACTACTTCCCATACTTGATCCGTCAAACCCAGGAGCTGTTTGATAGGGACAAGCCACAACGTCTTCCATTGAGTTCATATTTTTCAACAGAATGATTGTTCATCTGTCATGGCCTAGGAATGGCCACGTGGTACGACGAAGCTCCTTTCTACCTGAATGGACATTTAAAACACAGAATTGCCGCATTTGGGCTCAGAACAATCCGCGAATCCACACTGAATTTCCCCTACAGTTTTTAAAGGTCACTCTCTGGTGTGGATTCACGACGACATTCCTCCTTGGGATATTCTTCTTTGAGGAAATCTGCACAAACTAACCAATTTTACATAAGGTCGCCTTTTCTTCCCAAAGTATGCAAATCTAGACATTTTTCTCCTGCAACTGACAGCTTTTACCAGTTTTGCACTTTTATTACTCATCATTCTTATTCTGGATTGTTAATATTGAATCTGTATTCCGTTTTTGTCGTTTTATTGAGTTAAATTTTATGTTTTTCATGAAAAGGTGCCCTCTTGCGTACATTTAGGATCTAAAATTTTGTTTCGACATTTCGTGAGCGCATCTCGTGTACAAAGCCCGTATAAAAATTTCCGTTGCCTTCCGTTCACCCGTTTGCATTGTAGGAGGCCGTTTATAGGGGAAGTATAATTATAACCACTTGGTTTCTTACATCTAAACAAACTAAAACGAGCTGCTATATACCATATATATATTGTTTTCTTTTCGCAACCTTTTGGTCTAGTAATGGTTAATGCTTGTAGTTTCTTTTTTCAGTAAATTAATAAGTATTTTCATTTTGTTCTATACAATGCATGACAAACTAATTTATTAACATTAAATAAGCAAGAATATATATTGTGATTTCCAAAAAAAGTTAAGAATAGTTATATTAAAACGTTGTATTAGTAATTATATTAAATCATATAAAAACTACATGATTTGATCTTCACTAAAAAAGAGAACACTTCGATCATTTGAAAGGTTCAGCTCTCCTTAGTTCTTAACAGTTTATTCTTTGTCCTTCTCTCTAATCCGGTGTGGCCAAAAAATTCTTCTAAATAAGGGTTTCTTGAAAATGATCGATGGAATGGAATATTTAGGGGTTTTAGGTTTCACTGAAGAGTCCACACACCGCGCAAAAAGTTTCATTCTTGAAACTTCTTCATTTCAACTTCTATTCAGCTCATGAATGTTGCAAAGACGCCATTTTTCTTCGGAATTTCTTCAATAAATAGAAATAACTAAGGGCTAGAAACATTTCTTTTGCTTAAAAGTGCTTTTTCCCTTCGTTCTTTTGATGGAAAAAAAAAGAAAAAATTTTACTGAAGAAATGATTTTTGGTTTTGTACGGAGCATCATTGTAATATTTTAGCACACAAAAACACATTTTTGAAAAAAAAAAAACTTTTAATTTCATAGTTCATGAAAACTCTTTTCTTTCCAAATGTCAATTATGTTAATTTTTTCTTTTAAATTAAATTTCTTAAATACCATTTATTTCGGAAACATTAGACATTTATTTATTAATACTTGATTCACTGAAGAATAATTTTTTTTAAAAAATAAAATTGTTAAGAAATGGATTTATGTAATCTGTTTAGTTTTAGAGAAAAAGCACAGATTAATTTTTTTGGCGTTTTATACTACACAGATAAAAGGTAAAATAAATAGTTAAAATAGTATATATTGTGTGTTTAAGATATGTTTTTGAAACTCAATTTTTAATCCTGATTTTAAGTTTCAAAAAAGGATTTTAAAATAAGCCTCCCTGCCCCCCTCTAAAAATACTTTTTGTAGGATTTCGAAGTGTATTATAGTAGGAGAGATTACCATTAACTTATCACCCAGAAACAACACTAAAGGTATTGGGGGCGAACATCGCAATTTTAAGTCATATACAAGTGAAGAGGACAATTCTTAAAAGGGCCCTTCCGCTCTCCAGGCAACTGCAGAATCGTGATTTTGGACTTCAACAAATTTAACATGCATTAACCCAGTGTTTCTCAAACTGTGGGGCGTGACCCCCTTGGGGGGCGTGATAACCCTACGAGGGGGGCGTGAGCATATTGAAAAGTCGAAAACAAAAGATTATTAAAAAAAATTATTAATTTACTGAAAGTAAACAAACAAAATACATTCTGACTTAATAAAAAAATAAAATACACATTCACACTGATGTAATACACTTATAAATATATCAGAACTGTGCAATGTATTTTATAATTAATTCAACAATACTAAGTTAAGAACAAATTTATCAATTGCCGGTGACCCCATGGGTTTCTATGTAAAATTATATGCAAAAATTAACACTTATCTTGATAATTTGTACGGTTTATAATTAATCTATTTAATGCCAATTAAAAGTTACACGATCTTCTCATTGCCCTCGTTTAACACTTAGGCATGTAGTATAGGCCAATGTGGTGTATTGGGAGAAAGAGGGGGGTAGAGGTAGGAAAGGAGTAAATAAGCAAATCCTATGAAATAAGTAAATCCTTCACAAACACTGTCAAGGTGATTTTATTGCATTCCAAAGCCTTTGGAATAATTTTATGGAAAACAGTTCACAGAACACATCATACTTCGGAAAGACGCATATATACGTCCGGGGCAGTTAATGCACTGGTTGAGCAAGACATTTATATACGCCGGTGGCATTTAAGTGGTTCAAATCGTGTTACAGGTTTAGCATCAAAAGTATAGAATTATTTAATTCATTTCATTGTTATTGTATGGAAGGGGGGTGCGATGAAAATTATGATTGAATATGGGGTCGCAAATATTGAACGTTTGAGAAGCACTGCATTCACCCCTTATGCACCTTGCAACCACTATGCATAAGGCAAAGTTCCATATTAGCCTTATGCGAATACATGGCTTATTAGGCGTACAACCAATGTAACCAGCACATGAAACATTATAAGGTACGTTTCCTTTTATTGGAATTGTAAAAAATTTCAAAAGTTAAGTTGCAAAAATTTGAAAAAATAGATTACGAATCTTTGTGAAATAGCTCAAAATGTTAATTGGAACAAAACGCTTTTCCGCGTGCGTTTTATAAGTTGTAATGAAAGGGGCGGCCCCGTTCATTAGTGTTTGGAAGCTAGAATAAAGATCAGCCATAATCAGAACAGTTTACTTATTATTTATCTCTAAATATCAACAACCCAGGGTAGGAAATGCACCTTAAATTAAGTTTAGGAACAAAAGCAAGGTAGAATGTATATTTAATAATTTCTAAGATTCAATAGCTTACGTTTAGCACTCTTTCATTATTTACGGTTGGAATTACCGTAATTCCTTTCTTATCAATTCGACTTCTGGTCGATATTATTCAATTATAACTTATTGGCTCAGTTGTCAATTAACAAATAATTAAATATTAAGCAATTAAACATCGAGCCGCTCTTGACTAGCTTTCCATTACTTTGCACACACTAATCATTAACTTCTATTACATAACTCCTAACCTCTCTCTCTTTTTTGAGCCTAAAAGTTAATGCTTAAATATAAGAAAGAAGGAGGAAGAAAGGGATAAAGTTTAAGGGAGAAATTTTTCAATGCAACAATATTTAAAGAAATAGTTTTTCCCAAGAGGATTAGTAGGAGGCTCACGGTCGTTTTTGTTCAATTTCTTTATCTTTTTCATCAGAAATAGATAAATCCGTATCATAGTCACTGCCGTATTCTTCAGTTTCCGGCAAATATTCTCATTCAGTATCGCTGTCATTGAAATTTAATTTAATTTTTAGCCATATTCACAAGGAAAAGTAAAAATTAACAATAAAAGTAGTTATACGAGCTTTAAAAAGCGAAACGAAACACGATCGAACGTGCGCCTCGGTCAGAGTGCGTCGTAACGTCAAGATCAGTATCCCCAGAAATCTGGGCAGTATGCTAGAAGGAGCAGTCTGGTACACAAGGGGTTAATCCAGTGCTTCTCAAACTTTCAATATTTGCGACCCAATATTCAACCATAACTTTAATCGTGCCCCCCTCCCCCATACAAATAATAATGTATTGAATTCAATAATAGTATACTTTGACACAAAGCTACAATATGATTTTTCCTTAAGTGCCACCGGCGTACAAAAGCGTCTCGCTCAGCCAAAGTATTAATTGTGCCGGACGTATATATACGTCTTTCCGAAGTACGATCATTTCTGTGCACTGCTATCCATAAAATTATACCAAGGGCTTTGGAATGCATTAAAAGGACCTTGACAGGGTTTGCGAAGAATTTACCTATATTTCAGAGGATTTCCTTATTTATTCTTCTAACACCTTCCCACCTCCAACAACATCCTATACGCTCGCCTACGTGGAAAAAGGTGGCATTGGAGAGCGAATTACATGATTTTTAATCGGCAGTTAAGGGATTAACTATAAACCGTAGGATTATCCAGATGCGTGTTAGTTTTTGTATATAATTTTATATATGAAAATAATTTTATATATGACATAATATTTATGACAAGCCCATGGGGTCACAGGTAATTGTTAAACTTATTCTTAACTTAGTATTGTTAAATTCATCATAAAATGGCAGTACTAATACATTATAAGTGTATTATATCTGTGTAAACGTATATTTTATTTTTTATTATGTCTGAATATATTTTGTTTGTTTACTTTCAGTAAATGAATAAATTTTTGAATAATCTTTTGTTTTTGATTTTTCAATATGCTCGCGGCCCCCTTGTACAGTTATCCCGCCCCCTTACGGTGCGCCCCACAGTTGTAGAAACAGTGGGTTAATCCCTCTGCAAGGCGGGTCTTCAGAGGCACTAGGATGTGAACATATGACTCGACAAACGTAACATCGGCTACAAGTAAGCGAATAAAACTACTCAGCAATAAAGCAGCCGCCTTTCCCAGGCAAAAAAATTTAGCGTGAATAATACGGAGCTAATAACTCAAAACTTATTAATAATGAGGAAATTTAATTAACCCCTGAAGAAGTTTACGAGTAAAGTTTTATTATTTTCCTTTAAACTTGGGTATCTCTATATATAGTTTAAAAAACAAAGCGTATATATAAAAAATTTTCATATGTAGTTATGACTAAATCCAATTAATTCAACTAATGCATGCATATGCGTGTAAGTTTAATTTGCATCTACTTTTTCCTACAATAATAAACTTTCATAGAACGCCAAAACAATAACTTCCAGTAACTTCAATCAAGTTACAATAGGGAGAAAGTTCTTACTATTTGATTTCATTAATCGGTCCTAAGATCGAGGTTGCACTTGGATAACTTATAAATTTTTTTAACTATTTTTAAGACTTTTTTATATTTTTTTATTTTAATGTTCTCTATTGAAATTTTGAACTGGGATTTTGTCTTCGAAGTTTTTATTAATTTAATAATTTTGTTTCTATAAGTATTTGTGATACATATAGTATTGTCTACATTCATTTAAATAATGTAATCAATGAACACCTGACCGGAACATTGCTCATGCAGCTTAACGCCCCAGGTCAAGATAAATAAGATGGGCAGAGTGGGCCTTGGCCTTTATGGGCTGTTAGGCCACTGAGTTTAGTTTTTGTGTATATAATCAATTACCATGCGGCAAATTGCTGAATCGTCGTAAATTTAACAAAGAAAACCAAATACTAAAAGTAAAAAAAAAACAGTATAGATCAGCGTTTCTCAAACTGTGGGGCGCGCTCCTCTTGGGGGGGGGGGTGGATTAATTCAACGAGGAGTGCGCAAGCAATTGAAAAGTCGAAAAAATAAAAAAATATTAATTTACTTAAACTAAACAAACAAAATACATTCTGACATATTAAAAAATAAAATACATATTTACACTATATAAAACACTTATATATTAGTATTTCGTTATGTAAACTAATTTATAACAATACTTAGTTAAGAACAAGTTTAATAATTATCAGTGACCCCATTGACTTGCCATATGTGAAATAATATGCAAAAAGGAACACGCTTATCGTGTTAATTTGTACAGTTTTTAATTAATCTCTTAAATGCCTATTAAAAATTACATGATACACTCCCCAATGCCACCGTTTAACACGTAGGTGAACGTATGTGGTGCGTAGGGAGTAGGGGGTAGAAAAGGAATAAATAAGCAAATCGTCTGAAATAAGTAAATTCTTCGAGAAGAACACTGTCTAGTCATGTTATTGCATTCCAAAGCCTTCGGAATAATTTTATAGATCATAGTTCACTGAAAAGATCGTACTTCGAAAAACGTATACATACGTCAGAAGTAATTAACGCACTGCCTCAGCGAGACGTTTATATACGTCGACGGTACTAAAGATTTTAAACTCGTATTGTAGGTTTAGCGTCAAAGTTTAGTATTATTGAATAAAATATATTGTTATAAAATGGAGGGGGGCGCGAGGAAAACCATGATTGATTATTGGGTCGCAAGTGTTGAAAGATTGAGAAGTACTGGTATAGATGAAAAATAAGACAGTGAGAGCAAAATTTGATGGAGGAAATAAGCTTGAACGGTTAAATAAAGTTTTAGGACAATGTGTGTTTATCAAAGAGGGGTTAAACGTTTGTTGTGTGGAATGTTAAAATGTAATCGATGATGTGATTAAAATGTGTTTAGAAATTTTTAATCTGAATACATGACGAATCTAGTATAATTTTAAATAATAGTAATAATAATTTGTGTTAATGTTATTATTAAGCAAAATAGATTATAATTCTGAATTCATAAAAAATTTAATATTAAAGTTAAATAATTTTATTAATTCATTGATTAATATTTATTCTAAAAAAAGCAAATTCAGCATTAAATTCATCGTTATTCTCAATTAGTTAGAACATTGATATTAGAACTATATCTATGTTCTTATATAGTAAATCCTCAATATAGCATAAATAATCAAAATGGAACACCTAGCCCTATTTTTACAATGTTAAAAAAAGTAGAAATATACGTTTTTATCAACAAAACGAAGATAATTTTTCCAGTCACCGTATACCTTATTCGCTTAAAGTGTCTTCAAAAAATCGATCGACATCTGTTCCAAACAATTCGAACTTGAGACACCAATGATAAAACTATTCTAAAAAGTTAAATAGAAATTAGCCCTTAAATCAAAAGGGCATCACTTCATATAGCAGGAGGATTTCCCTTTTTGAGTAATCTCGTGCAGATGAACATTCAAGTTGAAAGAGTCAATATCCATGAAATAAAACGATTGATTTTAAACTGCTCACGTGATTAACAAAACAAAACAAAAAAGGGAAAGTAGAAGCCGTTAAAGTTCTTGAGTTTCTTTTTCATTCAATTTGTTTTCGTTTTCCGCTGTTTAAATCGAATCGTTCTTTTTGAAACTTTGCTATTTTTGCTGTTATTGTCCTTTGGCTTCATTGCGAAGGGAAAGAACATAAGGAACAGAGGAAAGAATGAGAACATGGATACCAAACAGAAAAGATAAAAGTAAGAAAGGTACAAAAAAAAAAGAAACGAAAATTAAGGATAGAGGGCAGTGCTATTATTTAGGTCAATGGACTCCACGAACATATTCTGAGAGAGATTGAAGCAATAAATGGAAGAAATTGTTCTATCAATTTATTAAGACTGAAATCACGTGTTAAAAATACATTATGTCCAATTATCGTTTGACGTATTTTAATTAAAACAAATAACAATTGTTTATGTAGGTCCTGATTATTGCTTTTAAATTTAAAAAATAGTTGCGTAGGGCCATACTTATCGTACAATATTTTTTTGGGGGGGGGGGAGAATTTACTGTTACTTTCTCAATATAAATATTTAAAACCCTTTTGAACAGATTTTTTTTCGTAATTTTTAAAACTCTGAAGAATAATTTGATAAATTTCTTGATGATATTCCTGCGAAATTTTTGTTAATTCAACATAGATATCCTGCCATTTTTTATAAATTTACTTGCACGTAATTTTAGATTTAGATCATGGTTAAACATTTTTGGTTAGTTTTTTGTAGTGTGATTGCATTTTGCAGTGTGATTGCATATTTGTATTAACCTTACAGAAAAACACGAATCGTCTTTAAATCTTAAAATAAATCATTGTAGTAAAAATAATATTTAAGGAAACAAATAAAACTGCAAAGATTTTCAGAATTGTTTTAAGGTAACAGAATACCTTTGAAGAAAATTTTGTGTAGCATTTGTAATTTTAACACAGTGTAGCATTATTTCTCTTTCTTTTTTTTTTTAAATTTTAGAAATCTGAGTTTCAAACTCACACATATTTAACGTAAATGCGACTAGAAATCGCCTTAATAAATCGTTTTTCAAACCTGATTATGTGTGATCGTATACTAAATTAAATCAATGGTAATTATTTAGAAATAATAATATTCTAAATTTTAAAAAATAAATGAAAAATTTCAAAGATTTTAAGTACTGAGTTCCAGTGGAACTAATATAAATTGATCTGTGATTTTTTAATGATTTATTTTAATTCCTGTATATTAAAGTACTTTTATGTATTTTTAAAAAAAAATTTTTTTCAGTTTTATACGAATACATATAATCATATAATGATTGTAACCTTTTGAAAGGATAATGTTTTGTTTTTAGTGTGTCATACCACGTTATTTTCATCTAGCCATAAAAAACCCATTTTTTTTTGCGTATATTGTTTTAAGAATATTTTTCATTTTAAATGGAATTTTAAAATATTTCCTAAGTATTAGTAATCCAAGATGCTTTTAATATCAAAAACTTTTAATTCTATTCAAATAAAAGGTAATACTTCAGTTTCATTTAAAAAGATCATCCTTAGATTTATAAAATTAAAGAAATATTTTTCACTCGATGCCTAAAAAAAAAACTTTGCTGTTTAATCAATAATTCACTGTAAAAATGCAACTGAAAGGGAATCTGAATAATCAATTTATAACTTTATGTTTCAAAAACCTAACTTCGTTACCGTTTTTACTTTGCTAAAATTGTTACTTACAAAAAAAAACCCGTAAATAAATAGTATATTTAATTATTGTTTCTTGATCTAATAACGATTCAAATAATCTCAAAATAGAATGTGTAAAGATTCATGAATATCCAAGAAATAAATTATTCATTTCGATGCATTAAAAAAGTTATTGATTAGGAACGGAAAGAATTTTTAAATTACTTTCCAAACAGGAATAATGTATTATTTTCAGTTTAAACTAAATTGTTGAATAATTCAATAATGAATTTTTTCCTCATTAATTCAATTCAAACATTATTTTCCATACTCCTTACTTTTAATTTGACTGTATGAATTGTTTTACATTTACAATATTTACTTGAATCTAAGCCGCACTTTTTTCCCAAATGTTTATACCGCTGAAAATCGGACTTGACTTGAATCGAAGGGAAAAAATTGTTGGATGGAGTGGTTAGAGCAATAGCAGGTTCATGTATGTATTTAGAAGTTAAATAATACTGAGATAAAATAACTAATTATTTATTTTAATTTTTCTCAAAATCTTGCTGAGAATTGCTTAGAATCGATGATGGCTTAGATTTAAGAAAAAAAAAACGGTATTTAAATAACATGACAAAGAACATGAATTAAAAAATTACAGTAATTATGTGGATAAAAATCGTAGCCATTGATCAAAAATATCGGAGTAGAAATCATTATTGTTTTTAATGTATTAAAATTAGCTGTAGTCGTAAACACCACATCACGTTAAAAAATAGGCAATAGTGTATTTAAGGAGACCTAGAAACTACCCTCCTATAAAATGAAACATTTAAAGAACGTTAATTAATTTTTTAAATGCTGAACTTTGAATATTAAAAAATTAGAATAAATTGATAGTTGTGCGAATTTACGTTTTTTATAAGAAATTACCTATTTAGTAATAAAAAATTTGATTTTTTAATTTTTTTAACTACAGTCGACTGTCGATAATTCAAACCTTCGATAGTACGAACCTCCCAATAATTTGAAGTATATGCTCAGTCCCTAGAAAAACTCTCGATAATTCGAACGAAAACAATACATTTTGTACACTCAACATTTCGAAGTAAAGTCCGTGGCTGGCTAGACTACAACACGCGATAATTCGAATTTATCTTATAAAACTCTTGACAATTCAAACACTGACTATCATGTACAGTCCTGTAGCAAACAGGTTGGAGCTTACAAGTTTTGCGTTGTATTGTCTCTGCGTGTCTCCCCTGAAACATAGCCCCTTTGCTGACCATCAGTCTAGTGCCCCTTCTATGTGTTTTCCGGTTCCTCAGACGGTAAGACACTTGTATTGCTTTCATTCTTCAAGTGGACAATAGACCAACCAGACCTGTTGTCAGCCATCCTTGTTTTTCCTTTAACACATGGCCTTACTAGACTTGTGTTCAGAAAGGATGGTCCACTTTTGTGTAGAAGAGATGCGTAGGATTGTGTATGCATGCATCGAATGTATTCTTTTAGTACAGGACTTTTAACTTCTGTATACTATTTATACTGTATAATATGTACTTTTTAAAAATATTTTAAAATAATTTTATACATATGTACAATTGTGTGTGTTGCTTTATCACATAGTTTCAAATTTAAATGTGTAGAAAAAAATTTCCCTTCGTGTATTTTTTGGGAGGTTTTTCTACCCTCTTGATAATTCGAACTCTTGATAATTCGAAGTTTTTCATTGGTCCCTCGAACTTCGAATTATTGAGAGTCGACTGTACTAGAGTAATCCAACTTAGTTTTCCTGCTTTGATGCTTGGTAACATCATCTTTAAACTGGAAAATTAACAGAAGTCACTAATTTCTGACTTGAAAATTGGCATAATGTGTAAGTTTAAAGAGTAAGGGGCCAATTCAAAATTACGACATCCGTCACTAATGGATTTATTGTAGCTTTAAAATGCGACTTTAATAGTCAATCGATTTGAGCCACGTAGAGGTTCTCTCTACGATTGTATTTATTAAGGTTGTGATGGATTCTATCCGAGTCCTTTCATTAATACTATTGGGGAAATACTTCTTTAACTGTCGTTTGAGTTTAAAGCCGCCTTCCGTGGAGAGAACTTGATTTTATGCTAATTTGAATGCTATTTGAACCCTAACAATACGTGTTTTAGAGTTATATATATATATATATATATATATATATTCCTTACCGTATTATTAAAGTGAGATTAGAGGGAATTTCCTTTCGGAAACATTGGTGTAGGAGAGAAGTTTAGATTGGATTATAGTCAACCCAAAAAAGATCAGACGAGTGCTCTTCTATCGGATCAAATTCTGATAAGTGTTGAATAAATTGCCTTACGATCTTAAGGTTGTGATCGAAACTTATTTCTCCCTCGGCTTATAATCCTTGATTGATCATAAATGGATTAACTTAAAATAAAAGTGATTATTTTTAAAACAATCTCTGTTGCTTCGGTGTCCCAAACTACACCAGCGGTCACAGGGCTGGTATGCAAAACATACATTTCTTTTTTTAATATCCCTAAAAGGTATATTTATATTTATTTGATAAATGTATTGTGCCTCAAGGGCTCTAATTGCCAAAAATTCAAGAGATAGTCCTATATCTAAATAGTTTTGCTTTTAACAACTACATAAAAAAGTATTTCTGTAATAAAAGCCAAACTTGATTTAAAAGAACAATAATACTAAATTCATCTAAAGCTTTGCGGACTAAAAAGTTTTTTCCTAACATTTAGCAACGGCTAAAATGTAAGAAATTGATAACTGATTTTAAGTTATCCCAGATTCTAACAGGACATGGAAATTTTAAGAGCTATTTGTGTAGGTTTAATTTTATTGGTAGTGATATTTGCTGTTGCGGTCTGGATGCTGAAACTACCGAACATGTCTTATTGTATTGGAACCTATATTTTTGTAAAAGGGAAAATTTTAAAAAAGAGTTGAAACGTTTAGGTATTTCCTGGCCCCCTGCTTTGTCTTTGTTGGTCACTTGTACTGAAAGTCTTAAAATCTTAAGAAAATTTGTTTACTGTATAAATTTTAAAACTCTATAGGTACATCATCTTTATATTTGTGTATTTACTCCCTTCCTTTTTTATATTTGTCTCTTAAATGTATTTTTAATTTTGTTTTAAATTTTATAATGATGTTCCCACTTTCGTCTGTAAGCCTCATGTTATGCAATGTGGAGCATGAGGAATTTTTCCAATAAATTAATTTAAAAAATTACTTAAATGAGAGAAAATGTAGCAATTTTGTAACTTCAGTAATTCATGTGCGAAAGACAATATGTGCAATTCAGAATGTCTCTAAACATATCAGCTTCAGTTGCAGAAGAAACAGTAAAATTATGTAACACACCCTCTCTCACTTTTTCTGTTCTTTACTTTATCTAACGATATAAATAGCATTTGAATAAAAGATTACTGTTCTTTGAAGCTTTTGAAATAAATATATCATGCGTAAAAATGTCAAAGAAACCATTCTTAAATTCCCAAAACCTACGATACACTACAAATTAAAAACAAAAATATCCCATTGAAAGTATCTGAAGATTATATAAAAAGAGAAAACAGAATGCTGAATCTTTTTTAAAGTGAACGGAGATATCCAAACCCTTGTTTTGAAAGCATTTGGATTACGGATAAGCTGCGAGTGAATCATTGTGGAATATTTTCCAGGATTACCTCAGAATAGAAAAAAATAGTAAGCCTTTACTTTTTCATCTTGGAAAGTACATGAATAAAACCGATGTCGTGTATGTAAATATATCTTGTTTGCCTTTTGAAAAATCAATTCATCATTCAAGAAGCTTTCGAGCGTTCCACATGGTTTTATGAATGGAATTTTTACTTTAGCTTTCAGAATATATAAAATTCTAATGCTCTTTTGATTCTGCAAAAAGAATATTCTACATGCTTGATTCAAGAGTTCGCGATAAATTAATTTTCTCTCTTAACCTTTATATAAATTTTGAAATGTTTATATAATTCCCTATCAAGCAATCTATTTATTATTATTTATTATTTTGCCAGTTACTAATCAATTGTTCCCTGAATAATATACGAATGTTATTCATATATTGAAAATATTCTAGTGCTTAACTAAATTTTTCAAAAACCTTGACATCCTATTTTAATCTATTTAAACTACGTATTGTAAATTATATTAACGTAACGAGGTTCTTCGTCTCATTTTTAGAGATATGTGGCTAAAATGTTTCGGAATAGCCGTAGTAGATCAATTTAAAATGATGAATGGTATAAATATGGAGCTTATTTTAAGAACTATGAGAGTTTGAAAATGACATTCGCACACACAATTGATTAATTGTTTTTTAATTTAGCACTTTAAAGCAACACGAGGGCTATCGGTGACGGACCTCGTAATTTTGAACCACAGTCAAGTGACGAAGGCGGCACTGAGCTAGCACTCTATTTCAAACCCGCACCATGCTTGTAACCACAGTAGCCGAGTAGTAATGGTTGCGAACTCGTGAGGAATATTTTTGAGTCACGAGTTCAAAAAATAGAGTCACTTAAGACCCACCATGTTAAAAGGCATATGTACGTTAAATCTTTCGAAGCTCGAAGTCTTCCTGTTGGAATGGCGTGGAAGTTCGGAGAGGGGTGCCAACTCAAGTGCGGTCGTCTCTTGACCGTTGTTTTAAATTATGAGTTCCCTCGCCAAAAAAAGCCTTTGTATTGCTTCCTGTTCCTACTTAAATTCAATATCATATTAATCCACGCCAGGGCCACAGGATTATTTTGCGCATCGATAGTTAGTTTATCTCAATGGTTCCCCAAATATTTTGGTCGGGGAACCCCAAAATTTGTTGCCAATGATCACGGAACCCTGAATATTTTTAATCGACGACTTTTCAAAATTTAATAACTGATAGAAAAGAAACAAGTATTATTTTGGTATTTCAGATTTTGTTGAATTAAGCAAAACTAAAAAAAAATCATCACAGAAATAATTAATAAAACTACAAAGCATAAAATAAAATAAATGGAAAATATTTAATGTGAAGAATGCACCTGCTTCATTGATTCCATGATTCTCTTAAAAATGGGCTTAGGTTTGGTGACTGAACTCGTATATCTGGTGCAGCATGAAGTTTGTTACGATAGTTGGTTTTTGTCGCAATATATTTTAAAAAATCAACTTCACATAAATGTGGTTGCAAACACGCACAACGCAAATTCGTCATGCCGAACCCCTAAATTTTTTCGTGGAACCCTAGGGTTCCACGCAACCCACTTTGGCAACCACTGGTTTATCTACATTGTGGGTCTTTAGAGGCGGCAAGACTTAAACTCATATCTCGATGAATACAACGTCAGTTTCGAGTTGATGATGATGATGACTCAACTACACATTATGCGTGGAAACAATAGTGTGTAATGAATATAAAGAATGTGCGCTCTATAGAATCAGTGCTTTGAGAAATCCTTAAACATATGAATGTTCTAAACATTTAAACGAAATTCAGAATAATACAAAGTAATAAAATTTCGTGCTGTTTTATTAAACTTAGGCTGTCGTGTATTCAACCTTTCATATTTTCCAGAGAGTTATCAACAACAATACATATATCTTTTTTTTTCGCAACTCTTTTGCTATTGCGTGTAAAACATGACATTTTTAGCTCATATTTAATTTAGTACTTACATTTCATCAATTGAGTGTTCTTGTTTTATTTTAAAGAACACTTTTCCAAAACGAGTCCACTCATCACGAGAAACAGAGCTGAATGTAGGCTATTCAAAACACCATTTCTTTAAGCATAAAATCTCTGATAAAGCTTTGTTAATAATTTAGATTATTCATATGATGCAAATAATGCTATAGTTCTCTCTCATTAGAGTTTATTAAAAGTTATTTGTATTTAGTACAAAAAGTTCTTGCGTGGGAAAAGCAAGGTTTTAGAATAATGGTTACTTCCATTTGGGTAACTCAAATTGAAACATTTAAATTACTGAAATAATAATTATTATTTCTTGAATCAAAACATTCTGAAAATGGAAAATTGAATAATAATTCAAAATTTCGAGAATTCGAAGATGCATTATTCTTCTACCATAATGTTAATAATACACTCAGACATTAATCCGTTTCAAAAGAGTTTTCAGTGTTCCCATTCTTCATCAAAACGCTATGCAAATACAAAATGCGTACACTTTTATGCATTGCGCTTTAATGCAAAAGGCACGAATTATAAATGTTAGCCTCCCTCATAGGTTTAACATTTAAATTGGGGAGAATAGCTACGAAATGGGTTAAATGTAGCGAGAAACATCCGTTTCATTAACATAGAGGACTGTTACAAACTTCTGTGCTAGAGCAGTGTGTATACTTCATTTCGAATGCGAACACTTAAGCTGCGTAAGAAGTTTCATAATTGTATTGAATAAACGCCATTTTAAGTTGTATGCCGGTGCTTTCTCAATAACAACCCGTTGTTTGAAAATTTATTTTTCATCATCGTTACAATGCGAATCAAATTTGAGCTAAGAATAGATGTAATTTTCTTTTTCCCACTAATTCAGAAGACAAAATAAGATCAAAGAACATATTTTAAAGTATTTATGCATTTTTTTCACTTTTATTTTTGAAAAATATATTCATTCGAACAACAAAAATGTATCTTATGTTTTTTGTTCGATGCACCTTCTTGCTTTTGCTTGTTACAAACGTCTCATTTCGCCGATGCACAAAGGCTGTTGGGGACGAGCCTCGTAATACTGAACCTCAGACAAGTGACAAGTGCGACAACCGAGTTGGCTCCCCACATTCCAAAATTCCACACTCCCAACGGGATGACTGATTCTCTACAGATTTAACAGAAAATCTTTCCGAAAATTAGCTCAGTGTAAAGATTCAAGGGTGAGTTGTCATTTCAGTACCGTCTTCGTCATTTGATCGAGGTTCAAGATTACTAGGTCCGTTGCCAATAGTCATTGGGTTTCTCAGAAGTAGGATGACAATAAACAACCAATCAAGCAAGAACTTCGTGATGTTTTATATCTTAGATTTTCCCCAACATTAATTACCTCTCCATAGTTATATATGCATATATATATATATATATACACTCAGGAACATTGAAAATAGCGACCCAAGAAGAAAGCATCGGATTGAAATGAAATTTAATACACATAATGACACAGATGAGAGATTCACTTGATCTCAAAAACAAGGCAATTAAACGGATACAGGGTGAGCAACGACACAAATACTGGGCAATTTCAATAGCGCGTTGGACCATCTCCAGCTGCAATACATGCCACCACACGGTCCGGCATTGAGTTGATTAGACACCTTATGTTGTCCTGAGGCAGATGGGCCCACAAATCTTGAACAGCCAACTCTAAATCATGTACAGAGTGACACGATGGCATCTGCCGTTTTAGCTGATCCCACACGTGCTCTACAGGGGACAATCGGGGGAGCGGGCCGTCCATGGAAGAGTCTGAAAATGACGTAGGAAGTCTTGAGCAACTCTTGCTGTATGCGGATGAGCATTATCTTGCTGGAAAATTGCCCCTCGGAGTCCATTTAGGAAAGGTTCTACATGGGGTCGAAGAATATCATCAAAGTAACGTTGACCCGTTAAGGTACCGCGCATCACAATTAAAGAGGACCGGCTATCATAGGCTATGGCCCCCCAGACCATTACACCAGCTGTGCGGGCAGTGTGACGTAGAACAGTATGGGGGAATTGTACCGCTCACCAGGGCGCCTTCCCACCCGTACACGGTTATCATCTGTCCCCAAAACAAACCGGGATTCATCACTAAACACAACCTTTTGCCAATCTGTGACATTCCACATTGATCTGGCTTGGCACCACTGTAGACGCAGTTGCCGATGTTCCGGTGTTAAAGGGAGTGCACGGAAAGGGTGCTTGGATTTAAGATTTGCTTCTGCAAGGTGTCTGGAAATTGTGGAACAATTGCTACGCCTATGTCTGCTTGTATCGTTGAACGAGTCACTGTGGGGTCCACAAGTGCTTACCGCACGTTCCTTCGATCCTCTCTCCTCGTGGTCTTCCTGGTCGATCCAGACCCGGTTTTCAGCGCGTGGGTACCTTCTCGTGTCCACTGCTCCCAACAATTTCTAACGGCACACTCCGAACGATCCCCACCTGGCCAGCAACACGGCGCATCTACCAGCCTGCAGTTTTCATCCCGATGATCAGGCCTCTCTCAAACTCGCTTAACTGTGAGAAATGTCTTCTAGCACGTTTACCTGGCATGTTTCGCTTACCAAAGTCTTCCTAAAATCGGCGGGTAATCGTCACGTTTATGAATCTTCGAATTTGCGCTGGCTTATATAGCCCCTTCTTCCTGATTGTAGCGCCACCTCGGCGTGTATGAGCATGCGTATTGGCACAAAACTTGGATCATTTGCATATCACATTACGCTGCATTTATTTGCAAAGTTTCGCGATTGTACTTAGCTTCCTTCTTGGGTCGCTATTCTCAATGTTCCTGAGTGTATATATATCTTCTATCTATACAATTAACCCATTAAAAAAAACTCAGATGATGGAATGCTAAGGCTGTCATCACTGGACATATAAATCGTAATCTTTGGCCACAAAGACATTTAATTAATTTTGCTTATAGTTTTTATGTTTGAGAGATGATTATTGATTAAATCATAAGCATAAAAGACAAAGTTGTAAATAGGAAGGAAATAGAGAGACGTAGAAAAAATAAAATAGAAAAAAATATTTTAGTTTTGCTATTTCCTGAAACATTATTATGTTCAACTGTAAAGGTGAAAATTTGCGAAATTAATGAAATAAATTTTGTATTCTTATATTTTTTTAATTTTTTTTCCCAAAAAAAGCGCATTTTTATACATGATTTCAACCGACACATCACCTCTCATGACAAATACAATTATCATTTTTGTTTAAATATATTAATGATGTAAACAGTTTTATTTTTGAAAAAAAAGTTATTGTTACAAATAATTTTCTCAGGATGTTTAGTCATCTGAATAGAGAGAATTCATTTAAAAATTTATTAACAAGTGAAAAACAAGGAGAATATTAATAAATAAAAAATCCTCATACTTTTCTAGAAAAGATAAAACAGAGAACGAAACAAATTACTAAATTACCCCCAATGATCCTAATGACTAACCATTACCATTCACGAACTAGTTTAGTAAATGTTTAAGCACTTTTGCTGCCACGCAAACACATTTGGAAATGTCAGAGTGACACAGTGCTATTTAATTAGTGAGAAGCCTCAGCACACAAATAAGACAATCCAGTTGAAAGCCCCTCTGACATAATCTCATTTCAAATGAACTTTTACTTTGAATCAGAAAATAAAATGTGTATCGTATCAAGGACACGTTTCCTTTTGCTTGTTCAAGTCATTATCTCTACTACAGCTCACTATACTAACAAAAGCTTTAGTACTTATTTAAACAGACAATTCTTAGCATGATCTAGTCTCCTCTTTGTTTGTTGAAATCTTTTAGATGAGATGGAGGATCAGAAAAGATACTTCGAATGGAAATTGAATGCAATTGCTTATATTCTTAAAACAATACACGTATTTTAAAACATTAGCTATACATCTATTAATAAAATGCTTTATTTCCATGAAATATAAATTATATTGACTTTATACACGATTTATTTTAAATTTTAGTACGACAGAGAAACATTCAGTTTTTATGTTTTCTTTTCCTTCCCTTTTCAAAATAAACTTAAACCCTTGAATAAATATTCGAAACCTTTTATTCTTTTCATTGTTCCTTTGTTTAATGAAGACTGCATTATATAATTCTAAAGTTAGAGTTTAAATATGTTAAGATTTCTTCTTTATATAAACAGAACATTTTTTTCCCCCTTTTTAAAAACTGCAATGTGATTTTATTTTTGAATGTGAATAATTTTTTTAGTAAAATTATTCTTAAATTTCTTTCAAGGAATTCTGTTTTCATATATTTTTCTCTGCAGCATTTACTTCTCTTTTAAGGAAAAAAAAAACACTAACGTGTGTGAAATGTGATCCTGTAAGAAACACCTTTCGTTCTAAATTTAATATTTAAAACAAATTTAAATGGCTCTCTTGAAGTTTGAAAAGTAAGGTGCTATCTTGGGCTTGTATAGATGCAATTAATATTTCTAGATTAATATAGGAAACTTCTTTTATCATTAAATATAATATTATGTATGTCTATATGTGTGCGTGTGAATTTATGCTACATTTAACTACCTTCCTTTTCAGATCATAGAGGGTGATACTGTGTATCATAAAAATAATATTTACGAAACTTTTATTCCCAGCATGTTGTTATTATAGTATAGAAAGGTTTTAAAATGGACAACATTGTACTTATAAATTTAGTTGTAATTAATGATATTAGTTTTTAATTCCTTTTATGAAAGATATTCTTATAGCTATTAATTTTACTGCTAATCGGCCTTTATTTTTTAAGCTTTGAATTTATATTAAATCACAGATTCTAGCTTCAACTGACTTATTCTTCTATGATTCTAGCGTAAGCTAAGCATTTTTGATGCTATTTTAGGTATATAACTATTTTTATTAATAGTGGATTTTTAGAAATTTTCTATCTATTTTTTTATATATTTTATAGTATGAAGTATTAGGTTGAAGTTGCACAGTATTAGATTGAAGATTAGCTATAGCGATAAAAAATAGTTAAAACCCGCTTTTTTATATAGGCTGGATCCGTTGTTTATAAATATTGCAGTATGCATCTCTTAATTGTTTCCAAAATTTCAATCATGTACTTTAATCTTGGTATTCAAATCATCCTACTTTTAAATAGAGTATATTAAAAATTGTATATATACATATGCATGTATGTATTCGTATGTAAGCGAGTGTGTAAATCACACATTGTGTGTTACAGGGAATTAAAGCAGATCATTTTCCAGAATGTTTAAGTTTGAAAATGTTTTTATGTAAAACGAGAAATTCTCGATAACTCGGGAGTTATGTAAATTTGTCTGAATTAGCTGTGAATTTCGAAAGTATTCTTCGAGACAGGAATCGGAAGTTTTGATTTACGACTCCTTTTGATTTACGAGCAATGACTGTTTCAAACATGTTTAAACATTATATAACGATTAAATATCTTCCACACAACCGGTGAATATAGAACAATACGCTTAAAATTGTATGGAAATTCTGGCATGGATTATGTGAAACTTGTCTTTGAATTTGGGATTCTTCTTGAAGTAACTAATGCAGGATAAGGACGAATTAAAATATTTATTAAAGTTCATCGAGTGTGTCTAATTTTATTCTACAAATTTTTCATGGCTACCAGTTTTTGACACACAATCTTCAGCAATGAGAAATACTTATTTACATTTCCTCAACCAACTTTAATAATTCGTATTATTTCACGCATCTTGTATATAAATCAAAACAATTTTATCTTTGAGTGGTTTGTAAAAATTTAATCTGTATTTTGTAGTACAGAAAATTACCTGAAAGCAGTTATCACAAGTAAATAAAATTCTTATAAACACGTCCTGCTTTAACTATTATTGATTTCAACTGTAAGAAAAGAAGTTAAACACAGAAACTTTCAAAAATGTACACGAATAGGTAAGTAATTTACGAATAACATAAATTATTCTGGCTGTTATATTAGCTTAACAAACATTTTTGAAAAGTTAAATTTATGTGATTTACAATATATGTCATTATAATCAGCTTTATTTAGAACACAGTCTAGACATTAAATTTATATTCTCTAAGGAATGAAAAAGAGCCATACGAAGTTCGATAAATAATTAAATTCGAACAAAAAGGACCTTTTCAAATTCATTAAAATAAGTTTAAAAGGAGAATTCATTAGCATGCTCAATGTCTAAGCAGAACAGGTCTTGAATGTATTTCCTTTAAAACTCCTATGTTCCTTACAAGAGACAACCATAGTGGAAAATGTTTGACTCCCTCCTCTATTTATGCTCTAGGGTTGAGATCCCCAAAGGTGCTCAGCATGTCTTTCCAAACTGTCTTAGCAATAAACGTTCCAAAACATTGTTTTGTCTTTCCAAACGCCTCGTGAGACGGGCTAAATGTGTCATAAACGTTTGTTTTGTTTTGCCATCCATTTATTACCAGAAATGGAACCGAGTGTTAAAGAAAAACAATAAAAGATGTGAGAGATCAAATAGTTTCTCATTATAAATCATGGCTGGAAGTAATTAGAAATGTTAATATTGAAGTTATTACGAGGGAATCAAAAGGATAAGGCTTAAATGAAGAAGATTTCTCTCAGTAATTATTTCTCCAGAGCATTTGAGACTGATTTCTATGGTTAATGATATCTGGAGTGCTTTAATTGATGATTCTGCGCTTCAAGAAGGTGATATAAATATAAATGGAAATAAAACACTGAACATATAATTAATTTATTCATTTAAATCAGGAGAGAAAATGGATTATTTTTGTTTTTCGATTTGAATATTTAAAATAAATGGTAGATGTGTTGAAAATAAAAATGTGCCATGGATTAATTTAACCACACTTTAATTTTTAAACCATATAGTTTCCATTGCTTATAATTATTTATGTATTTCGGGTATACTTTGTTGATATTAAGTATTATCAACAGTAGTTGAATTAATTTAATATCATATAGAATACATCTCGAAATAAATCAGGTAATAAATATTTCTTTATCACAGTTCTTTTAAAAAGATGCTTCACATATTAATTTTAAAAAAAATTTAATGTTGTTATTTTTAAACGTAAAGACTTTGAGGCACGTTTTAACCCATTTATTTCGAAAAGATATGGTTATCTAATATATCCATTAAGTAGTATTATATTGCAATTACTTTTTTATTTTTACTTAATTGTTACTTATAAAACGATGAAAATATAAATAAGAATGTACAAAATTCGTCAAGCCTCATATTCACTTCATAAATTAACTTGAATTTTAGTGGATAAATGGAAATTCCTTTTTAAAAAAGATATATATACAGTCGACTCTTAATAATTCGAAGTTGAAGGGACCAATGAAAAACTTCGAATAATCAAGAGTTACAATTATCAAGAAGGTAAGAAAAAACTCCCAAAATACACGAAGAGAAATTTTTTTCCAACACATTTAAATTTGAAGCTATGTAGTAATGCAACAATTGCACGTATGTATAAAACTATTTTAAAGTATTTTTAAAAAGTATGTATTGTGTGTATAGTATAAATACTGTATAGAAGTTAAAAGTCCTGTATTAAAAATACATTTATGTATTAAAAACAGCCATTAAAAGAATATATACTGTACATAATTTTTTTGACGAAAAAATCTGTTATCTTTTTACGGCATTCAATCTAACTTTGTCAACAGATTTTTTCTAGAATAAATTAAGCTTGAAAAATCTCCCATCAACATGATTTTGATGGGGAAAGTCGCGTAGTTTTTTTAGTGACACTTTAGTTTCTGTCAAGTTATTGGAGTCAACTCCGATGGCCATCAAAGGGACTACGTTACAGGGGAGACAAGCAGAAACAATACAACACAAAATATGTATGGTCCAACCTGTTTGCTACAAGACTCTACATGACAGCGAGTGTTTGAATTGTCGAGAGTTTTATAAGATAACTTCGAATTATCGCGTATTCTATTCCAGACAACCACAGATTTTACTTTGAAATATTCAGTGTAAAAACATAATATATTAGTTTGAAATATCAAGAGTTTTTCTAGAGGCTGAGCATATACTTCAAATTAGCTAGAGGTTCGTATTATTGAAGGTTTGAATTATCGAGAGTCGACTGTATTTATAAGTGGTTAACATCGATATAAGAGAAACGAAGAAGTAAAAAAAAGTAGCTTGGTAACTTTTATTTTGTGGAAATAAAGTATAATATTAAGCTAATTCATGTATATTGCCACACACATATTAAATTACGTAATTTATTCATAAACAAACTTCCTATTTTATAAGTTTATAGCTAAGAAATCTTTTGTTTGGTTTTTTTATGCTCTTTTTGGATTTATGTGACTTGTTTTTAATTTTAGCAAACAAGGGGAAAAAATGAATATTTAAAGTTTAAATGACTAAATAATATGACTAAAAGACTCGTTTATATCAAATAAAAATAATTACAATAGATTATACCGAAAATTTACGGCAACTTTTATTTTCCTTTAATTTATGTTCTTGCTGGATAAAGTATTTGCTTGATGAATATCAAACATTTAAATTAGTTTTAACTAAAACCACTAACTGGAATAATTTAAAACTTAATTTTAAGTTATTAGGTAATTACATGCAACAATTTATACGATTTAAAACCATATTGCTAACAATAACATTTCCCTGTGATAGGAAAAAATATGGAAGTATGCTTCATATCCATTTACTTCTTATTTATGATCTATTTATCAACACATGTTACAAGATTTAATGGATAAATAAAAAAAAAAGATAAATTCCTCTAAAGAGAGGAAAACCTTTAAGCATTTGGTATTGTTTTCTCCAATATTAATGAAAATTTTTCTCAATTCATTTCTCACGTTTTGATCAACCGCCAAGTGAGGTTTAGTGCCACAATAAATCAAAAACATTCACTTAACAGCGGGACGCTTTCTGCCAGAAAAAGATTTTTATTCTCGTTCGTTGCTTTTTCCTAAGAGTTTTTCTCCTTATTATTTTTATATTGGATTAGTATTTTTATAATAAATATTATTTTTAAATCAACAGTTTTTATTGACTTAATTATAATTTCTTATTATAATCTTGAAGAAATTTTTAAGGGATCATTTTAATTGAAATCGGTTACGTGAAAAATTGTTCAATTTAAGGAGCAGCAACTTAAAATTCCTTTTTAGTTGTTGTTCCTTTAATAAAGTTTTTTAAAAATTTGTTTCATTTCAGATGTTCAAAAATGATGCAGGTAAGTATATTAAAATGCATTTGATTTTAAAAAAGCTGATATACATATATGTAAACTAATAAGTTTCAAGTCTTCTTTAATTTTTAGCCATACTTGGTGGTACTTATTTTTCTTTGCAAAACAAATTTTAATAACATCTGAAGAGAGAGAGAGAGAGAGAAAGAGAGAATGCCATCAAACATTCACAAATTTCAATCGGTATTTTTTGGTTTATCACGTTTTTCTGGGTTGATATTCATTAACAATGAAATATAGAATTACTTCCTAGCTTAAAAGAAATATAGCTATAATAAGAACCCCCTTCATGTGTGCTTAGTCTTTTTGTTCCAGATTGCCACGACATATGAAAGGGTTAAACTACTCTAACCACACTAATCTCGGTATTATTTATAAAGAAATATTTTACGTGGAAAGGAAAAGACATTTTTGAAGTGAAAACTTCTTTAGTGGTGTTGGGCACTTTTTAGTCGGTTCGAGTCACCGACATGCTCTGACTGGCGCATGCACAGTGTGCTGCTCGCCTTAGACACTTTTTGGATGGGTGAAATCTCGTGCGTTCGCGTCACCGACATGCTTATAGCAGACTATCTACAGCTGTACAGCTGACGTAAAGTGCTGTGTATACCTTATAAGGGAAATTGAATGCATTTAGTCAAAAGTTCAATGTATATATACATACTGTGCATTATTAAAATAGTGTTTTTGTTTGATTATTATTTGAATCGTTTAATTGAAGAATCATTGTGCAGTACAATAGCGAGGATTAAATAAATAAACTAATATTGTTAAGATAATAATAAAACTAATATTTTAACAGAAAATTATTTTAAATACTCGTATTTATTTTGGTGTTTGAAAATTTTATATTACTTAAAATTATTTTAAATCTTCGTATTTATTCTGGCGTTTGAAAATTTTGTATTATTTATTTTCTAATATTTAACCTCTGCAATGCATCACACAATCCGGATTAGTATTTCACAGTGGCTTAGACGTTTTCTAACTACCGTGGTAAAATAGACTTCTAGTTGTTCAATCATAATTTTATCGTGGTTTTTGAAAATAAATTTCTATAAAATCTAATCATAATTCAAGATTAATATGTTGAAGTTTAAAATATGGTTAGCAATGCAAAATTATAGTTTATTACCTTATATCGTTAAAATCTTTAGTTTAAAATAATGAAAACGGCATCGACTTTTATTTCATTAAATGTTTTTTTTTTAAATTTAATATTTCGAAATCATTATTTATTAATTTAAATTGTCAAAAAATAAAATATATGCTCTGCTATTTTTTGCAAAATGATTATCTATAATTTTATATCATTCGATTTTATTATTAGAAATTTACGAAAAAATATTGTCAGGGAATTAGGGTTATTTTAAATATCCGTTTTTCATATTTGCTTAGATCCTTAACATTTCCCCCTTAATTCTGCTTTGGCAATGACTATTCGCAAATCACAGGGAGGTACTTATTATGCTATTGTCTAAGAATACGATCGCAAACATCCTAGAAAATTAGTATACGTAGCTTTAAAAAGAGTAACGAGGATTCAAGGTTTATTTTTGGTTACTCAAGAAAATATTAGCAGCAGCTGGAAATTTTGGATTGGTAGAACAGGAACACCTCTAAATGCTTCAGAAACAGAAAAACATCATAAAAGATCAACACGTCATCGAGAGGGTATAACGTTAGAATTGAAAAGGTTACAGAACAATACACTACAAACGATCACCAAAAATTTGAAGAATTCATCTCCAACAAGAAAGGATTATCGATATTTTCATTCAATTGCCAAAGTTTGCATGTGCATGCAGCTGACCTAAAAAATGATGCTATAGTAAAAAAGTTAAATGTTCTGCTTTTGTCAGAAATTCGTATGAAAAACGAAGAACCACTTCATATACCGAATTTCAACTTTGTTTTAAGCCATAAAAGACCCGAAGTTCCAGCAGCAGGCGTAGCTATTTATCACAGTACTCAAGATACGTCACACTTCATTACTTCACATATGGACGTACATATTAAATTCACTAGAAGCATTGGTGTTAATGTTTCTGATATAGGCGAAAATGCGTTGCTCGTTGTGATTCTGAGAATAGACAAAACATATTAATGGTTGCCGTTTATATTTCGCCTGGAAAATCTATGAGACAGGTACAACAATTTTTATTCGAAAATTTGATGATTTATACAAAAGAAGGTTCTGAAATACTCGAAAAAAATTTGGTGAAAAATATGATAGTGTACCGATGATTTTAAGTGGAGACTTCAATATTAACTTTGCAGATGATAAAAATCTACCACTAATTGAATTTCTAAATGAAACACTTAATTTAAATATGTCCAATGATCGAAAACTCAGTACTACAAAATATAAAACGACGATCGATGCGGTTTTTACGCGATACTTAGATAAATTTGAATCAAACATTTTCCTTTCTTACTTTAGTTACCATAAGCCTATTTAGAACAAAATGAAATAATTGAAAGCACAAAAAGTCTAAGTATTGTTGAAATTAGTGATGACAATTAAATTGTATCTATATTTTGTCATGATTTTGTACAGCCCGTAATATATTTGAATAATAAAAAAAACATATAAACATATGCATTTAGTTGTTTCTCGGAGTTTCAATAGATGTGAAAACCAGATTGATGTTGATAATTTTAATTCAAACATTATGAAATTTCAAATTTTAATACTAAAAATTCTAAGTTTTCACTTCTATCGGCAGTCTCTATAACTGCCAATTTTTTTTTATATATTCCTAAGATAAAATTTACATATAGTAGATATTGATAGGTAACATATAAGCTGATAAGGATTTGCATGACGTTGAAAATCAGATTACGAATTAATTATTTAATATTTTTAAAATATTATTTTAAAGCCAATTACATCAGCTAAAAGTATACATAAAAAATAAAATCATTTAAAAAACTATATTTTCATTTTTAAGAACTGAGACCTATTTTAAAATACAGGAATTTAAAAAATACAGTACACCTTCGAAGCCATTACATATAACAATCTATTAAAACTATCGCAAGCCCTGCTTACACTTAAAAATGGTTATAAAATCAATATGACTTTATGTAATTACTTTACTATGTTAGTTATAAATGAATCTACAGTATTTATAGGTTACCCCTTTTAGCTCGTTGGCATATAGTAAGAAATAAATGATTTATTGTTCTGAAATATTATGTAACCTTTAGAGATTTCAAGGATTTTATAATTATAGATTTTACTATGCGAAAAAGGCAGGTAGATATATCTTATTAAAGGTCGGGTTGTTAATAATTTTAATAATTTAATTAAATAATCAAAATTGCTTGTTAAATATTTTGCAGATTGTGTACAAATTTATCCAAAAAAAGTACAAAATATTCGAGGAAGCTTTTTTGTAAGAGTAAAGAATAACGGTAAGCGCATCAAAAAGTTTTGAAGAGAACTCGATTCCATTAGATAAAATGTATCTTAATGTGGCAATAAAAAAAAAAAGATGCATATTATAGCCTTAAATAATACAAATCAAAGTAAGGTTTCATGAAATATTTGTTGTTCATTTACGTGAAAATAATAATATACAGGGCATGCATGTTTTGAAAAGGCTATATTTTCAAAAATATTATATGAACACACATGAAAGATGTATGAAAAAAAACCATAAGTTCACCAAGTTTGTATTACGTATTCCGGCGAACAGAAAATCCATGTGCAGTGGCGACAAGTGCAATAGAGTCACCAAATGTGTGTCATTACACCACACACAAAAATGTAAGGACCGTGTTTCTTCCCAGTGCAAACTGTGACCGGTAAATGTTATGGATATGTTGGAGTTGTGGTTGTTCCCTCAACTCAGTGCTAACTGTAGGAATTTTGTCTTCCAACAAGACACCTCCCACGCCTCATTGGCACCTCCCATTTCTTGACTACCCAAATGATAAATTTTTGCATCGCTAGATTAGCCATATTGTTGAGAATGACTGCGCTTTATTCGCTTGGCCTTCTAGATCCCCTTATTTAATGCCATACGACTTTTCACTGGAGAGGAGTACGTTAAGGACCTCGTTCACGTACCACCACTAGCTGAATACTTATTTGAGCTTAAAGAACGCATCAAGGATGCTGTGCAGGCAATTGACAGGGATAAGCTGCAAAATATGTATTATGAGCTCGCTTATCATCTGAACGTGTGTCGCGTAGAGCTGTGGTCCCAAACCCCTGGGCCGCGGACCAGTACTGGTCCGTGTATGAAATGGAACTGGGCCGGCAAGGAGTATTAAATTATGTCCATCTTATTTACTGAAGTGTATTTCTCTTGGGTTTTTGAGACTTTCCATGGAAATCTTCTTATATTCCATGTTAAATCCCTTTATATTCATTTTTGGTGTAACTATATTTTATTCTGAAGGCACATTTAAGTAAAATTAAATTAAAGTTAATAAATTAAAACATTCTAAAATAAAAACAATCAACATCCCTCTCTCTAAACGAGCCACAGTAAAATTATCAAAGGTTAACTGGTCCGGGAGATAAAACGCCTTGGAAACACTGGCGTATTGAGTGTATAAACTTGGTAAATTTGCGGCTCTTTTCGTATATCTTTCTTGTTTGTAAGTGTAATACTTTTGAAAATATAACTTTTTTTTTCAAAATGAAAGAATCATTCACTATTTATATATTCCTATAAAAAATTAATTACCCGTAAAATTGTGTTCTATAGTTTAAAACTTTTAGTGGTTATCTATCAATGAAAGGAAACAATGGATTACACGGACTGAATTAGCAAAAACCAAAAAACAAAAACTTTTAGACTTTACCTTTCTTTTAGTAATAAGATCATATTAAGCTCAAAAAGTAACTGAAAAAGGAAATGTCACTTTGGATGATTTTTGTTATTAAGACAGGGTCTCATTCATCCCATTTGTGTGCTTACAAAAATTTCAACGTCGAATGCAAGCGAAGCAGTTCCTTTCATCATTTCAAATAGTGCTGATTAAGAAATTTCATTTTCGACTCCAGGCGATAACTATTACAGAAGTTCTTTCTCAAATCTCTTTCGATAAAGCCCAAACGATTTTGCCATCAAGCTATTCTAATAATACCTCCCGTCGTGAAAATCGCAAATGACACCGAGCAAAATCTTCAGGCGCAATTAAAATAAAACCACGTGCAATGGTAATATACCAGTAAAGTTGCAATTTCAATTTCGAAGAGGGAAATTCTGCGGCAAGGGAAATACAAGAGATCATTGTCAAAAAAAATATTTAGTTTGATACGTATATATTAAATAGATTAAAATTAATAATTGATTACTCTAAGTTAGAGAAAAAAATGAAATTCAAATATACTATCAAAGAGTGAAAACGAAATGTTTAAAATAACAAATTATATATATATATATAATTTGGAGTCTGACGTAATCGGTTCAAATGCTGCAATTGTTTCGGCACAGAACACTCTGAATTATGATATTACTATACGTGTATAACCAAATAAATATCAAATCACGTTCGATATTGACAAATGAAATTAATACTTTTAAATTATATAAATATATATAAGTTTATATATTAGAAGTGGGGTATAATTTTCCAGAAGGCAAGCAAGCCAAATTTTTCCTGAGATTCACAATACAGAACTTTTAACAATTTAAAGCGATCAAGTTAGCTTTAACTTACCTCTAATATAAAAATAAAATGCACCTCTCTTTGATTTTCACTTTTTTCTGATTCTATATGAGTAGCATAAGTAGAATTATCGACAATTGCCATAGGTCCTATTACTTACTGGTAAAATATTAATTTGAATTCTCTCTTACAAAAACTTTTAAAGTTCTAAGAGTTCCTTAATCTCCCGTACGCTATTGTTTCATAAAATTTCACAAATCAAAGTCTCCCGAAACAAATTAGTAAAAACGAAAAATTTCGCTCCGTAAAGTTCTGGATGCCTTCCGAAGACAGCATTTAATGATTTATTTGAAAGGTCATGTGATGCCTTAAGGCCAAGAATTCCCCACTCCTGATCAATAAAAGTTAACAAAAAAAAAAAAATACGGTGAAAAAAAGCGATTTTTCTTTTAAGAAATGCAAATCCATCAGCTAATGTTTAAGTGTCGCTTATTCATTTTCAGTGCATTTAAAGATGCTTAGAAGAAGCAGAAGCTCAATAAGTTGAAAAAATTTGATAAATATCTAAATTGTTGTAAGGAGCAGTTAAGTCAAAAGAGAATAATCTCAATAATATAATCTAAACTTGGTAGTATGGAATACTAAATCCTTTAAAAAGGACATCAAAATTATCGTAAATAGGTAGTTTTGGGGGTAACTTTGGTGATAAAAAAGAACAAAATATTTCGGAAATATACCTGAGGTCGTGTTTCAGATTGTTTCGAATAATTGGAAACTCACACTTTGTTGGGTTTTTTTTTTTTTGCAGAAATAAGTAAGGGGAAATTTATAGAAAGTTTTACTAAACCTACTGTCCGTATGCATTATTATTGAAAATTTTTTCCCCTAATGGCCTGCATATTATCAACTTAGCATTTGCAGACACGGCAAGTCCTCAAATATGAAAGCCCTTTCATGGTGGCGCCATCTAGGGGCGGCTCTCACTACAAATTTGGGGATGCTTGAATAAATTTTTAATTCAAACTCTCATCGGATGCTAAATACTGACGTGTGATTTTTTTTATCTAGAGTAGCAGAGCCAAATTGATACTCCCCCAAGGGATCTTTTACATACCACATAATCATATGACATGCGTGCCTACCATTTTTGCATATAGAAAATCTATTAACTCTTGCCGGGATTGAACCCGCAACCTTAGGCTTACGAAGCGGACATGCTACCTCTAAGACACCGGGGCCAATTGTTATTTTATTTATTTTTGCAAAATTAAGGAGACATGGTACTATTTAAGCAAAAACTTTTAATTTAAGGATTTTAAAAATTTTTTGGTTGCGTCGTATGTGTGTATACTATATAACTAACCATTTAATTTTTTAAGGAAAAAACTTAAAATTTTTGAAGTGATATTAAAATAAATTTTCTCATATAAAAGTTTACGTACACGCATGAAATTTGATTTGCAAGTACGTCAAACCATGCATAATAAAAATTGGTATGGCTTTTGCAATAACATGATTGGTATTCGTACAATACTTCTTTTTATGAATGCTTATTGAAAATTCCTTAAGAAATGTATAAATTCTGAGTTCAGCTTTTTTTAAAAAATAAGTATTTCTTTGATTCAAAAATGCATACCAACTTTTGTTACATGCACTGTTAGCAATAGGTAAAAAAATTCACAGCATTAAGCACACCAGAGAAAAAATTCTTAGCATTTTAAATGATCACAAACTCGTTATTTTATCTTTCTGACATAAGTAAGTTTAAAGTTTTGAATTGCCGTAGGAATGTGAATAAAAACGAACGTAAAAGCTATCATAAATCTACGTTTTTTAAGTTTAAAAAGCTTTCAAGTTTTGTGAGGTTATAGAAAAGTATATAAAGAATAATTTAGGCTAAAAAAAAATTAGATTTGATTTTTTGACCGATTTTTGTCACTTGAATCGTACTGTGTCCCCTTAAACTTATTAAAAAATAAAATATTTTGTTGCAAATTTTAGTATCCCTGATATTTCTGTATAAAATAACATATTCTCTATTATTACGCTTTTTTTCACCGTATTTTTTGATTACATCATGTGTCTAAATGCATTAATACATTAATGATCACATATAATATTTATAATTAATGAATAATTATATTTACCTGTTCGTTGCCGACAGGTTGTTCTGCTGTGCTGCTTGTTGATTCTGCTGCTGTTGCTGCTGCCTGGTTCTTTCATTTGATTGGTGCTGATAGAATCTTTGCATGAGTTTATCCCAGGGGCCATTGCGAATATTATTGCCGCCCCCTCCTCCGCGTCTCTTCATTTTAGACCAGAAAATGAAAGCACCCAGTATAGATCGTTTTTCTTATTATTGCCAAACTCGCGATTATTCGCAAGTTTTCCTTAGATTAAAAGTCTAGTTTTAAATTTAATAATTTTTTTTCAAACTTTAAATATTTTTAAGATACCTAGTTTGAATCTAATTGTACGCCGAAACGTAATTGAGCGTCATGAGATTGTTCATAGATTCAACAATTTCTTAAACTATTATGAGCTAAAGGTGGCAACACCTTGGAAGACTAACTTATCAGAAGTCGATAAACGGCAAAATGGTTATTATGAGATAGGAAATATTATAAGTATCAGTAACAAGAAATGTGTGTAAGGAGGAATATATATATTTAAGATTATATAAACAGCTCTAGATCTCTAGAAGAAAAACAGTGGAATACATTTAAAGATTGGCTTCGAATGAAAAAGATTTTAACACTTTTTCATAAAATGGAATGTTTAAGTTGAATAGAATTGCTTTGATAATATGTAACTTTACATGAATTTAGTCTTTGAAAAAATATTAAATTTCATACGTTATGAAATTTTTTTATTTGTTTTCAAACACCGTTTTGTACGAAGCTATATATATTCTTCAAAAGAAAAAAATAATGGAAGTACTTAATAGAAATTTATATATTATATGTAAAATACATATTAATTAGCCTTATTCTTTAACTTTTAATAAGCATGACATTTAAATGTTAAAGAGAAATTACAGCAAATTGTTTAATTATTTCTGAAAAATATAGTTAAAATTAATGAAATATTATATAAATTTGAAATATTTAATAGAATTCAACCTTATACAAAGTATTAAATTAAATTATTATCAGTAAATAATATCTAAAATTATGCTGAGATAAGGAGTCTTTTATTAATTAATTTGAAAAAGAATATATATATATATATATGTTATTGTTGGCAGTAGAATTCTAAACAATATAATTGCAAAATAATTCAAATTTATAACCTAATTACTGGCAAATGTATTCTTTCCTAAGACTTATTACAATACTTAATATTGAATGCAGATCAATCTTAATGGTTTTCTTTGTAATTTTTAATCTTATGCTAAATTTATTAATTAAAAATGTAATTAATTTCTATAAACAGAGATTTTTAGTATGTTTAGGGCTACTCAAATATTTTAATTAAATAATTTTTCTACTTATTATAGAACATGGTTCAATTAATTCTTATTTTGCAAATAAACAAAAGAAGCATTTTACTAGTATATAAAAATTTAACTTTTCATTTCAATAATAGGCTTTAATGCCAACATCCAAAACTAATTGTTGAATCTATAAACACCACATAATTAATATTCATTGAAGTAAAATATTTTTTACTTAAATAGATCTCAATTGCTTAAATAGATCTCTTTATCATCGCTTTTACAAATAATAATTATTTTTTATGAATTCTCCACTATCATATTTCTTAACAATCCTGTGTTTCTCGATTATTTTTCCTCTCTGGAATCTCTGTCTGTATCGGTTTACTTTGTTACAAATTAATCAACGATGCGGAATTCAGAAATACAATATTTACATCATCCTTCACTACACAAGCAAGATATTTCTACTTAATTATTGCGTGGAAAAACAAACACACGCGACTCTTACGTAAATATGCATCCAAATCCATCTTGGGAACCGTTACGAAGTTTCAAGATGCAGATAGCGAAGTGAAAACAAAATGTCATCCTATTCCAGTATGAGAGAAATATATATTGCGATGAGAAAGAAATTTATGTGAAAACCCATTGATAAAATGGAATTATCAGACTAAATTCATTTTAATTAACAATGCTCTGAATAACACGCGTTCATTGCTTAGTTTCTATTATGCGAGACATTTCAAAAGTTTTAAATCTCCCAGGAGAAAAAAACCGATACTTTTAGTTTTTTGTAAAAATTATCATTTATAAAATTTCTCTTTATCTCTGCTTAAATAATTTGCACACATATATTTGAACGTATTACTGAATCCCACTATTTCACCAGAGTTGTTTATTTATAATTTTTTTAGTTATATCCTCCAGTGATATTTTGTATTCAAATTGTTTGCAGAAAATTAGTGTCATTCGCAAAAACACGATGCAATCACTGTTTGTCGCCAACACATGCTAATAATTCAGCAAACTTTTCTTTATAAGTTACTCCAGTTATTTGATATCCAAGTGGTCTGCTTCAAAATTCTCTCCTTGAAAAACAAGTTGCATTCTAATTTTAACTCTTGAAAAACACAATACAATCATTATTTGTTCACTAAATATCCTCAATAATTACTTTTATATCCAAATGTGATCTCCATAAAGATTCACCTTTTGAAAAAAAAACACAAACACTGTCACAATTTATCGCCAAGTAAAAAATGTGCGCACCAATCCACACATGTGAAAATTTTTATATATCCAAACAAGATGCATGAACACTCACCCGCATAAAAATGCACAATGCAAACACAGTTTACCGCCAAGGGGGACAGTGGATAACGGCCCACGGCGCATATGGTGAACTGTCCGAGCCCATCCAACTGGTGGTTGTCCGTGCCGGACGAAAGAGCAGCCGAATTTGCGCGGGGGTCCGGCCCGACTTCCGAACCGCCCGGATTCCGTGAGTGCGCACGCTGTTTCTCGCGCAGGCCGGATGTGGGTGCTCCCGATCAATCGTTCCTTCTCGCTCACCACCCCTTACTCGACCCCTAGAACTCCCGGATTTCTCCAAACAACCTCCCACTTACTTATAAAAAAAGGGGCCTGTCCCCTTGTACAATTTTTATGCTTGCCACTCTTATTAGAAAGAGAAAACGGATGCATTTTAGAAGGTAGCGATGTCACAAGAGCTAAAGGGAATAAAAATCCCGTACTAAGGTCCCAAAAGTGAAAAGGGGGATTGGGGAAAAACAGGAAAAAGGGGAACGCAGTATCACCCCAATGACATTTCTGGATCGAGTATCATCTCTTTATTCAGTAGACTTCTTTATCTTGGTGAATCAACTATGCTAACGAGGGAAATTCTTTACTCTGATTTCGAGCGCATGTTCTTGTGTGTATATAATCAAACTTATATGTAAACAAATCTATGAAAATATGGCTTAAAATTAATTTTTTTTTATTTAATACGCATTACTGATACTTTCATAATTTTGTTTTGTGTTAAATGTGTAAAAACTGCACAAACTCATATGGGAAATGTGTTGTAAAGACAAACAAAAATTCTAAACTATAGTTAAAAGTTATACTTAAGGAAATATTAAGAAATCAAAAAAGTTAAAGTCTGCTTTTGATTGTAACTTTAAAATATACAATGAGATTTTTTTTTGTGTTGCAAGGGAGAGCCTTATAATTTTTTTTTAAAAAAATAAGCTCTTTATTAGAAATTTATGAGTATTGTAGTATATACGTATACATACGCATACATAAATTTTTAATAATCATACACTGAGAAGCAATTGGTTCTTACATATGGAACTGCCACTGCCAGTTTAATTAGGAAGAAATATTCCTTTTATATATACAGCATTTTAGCATTATTTCTCCAAAATTGCTTCTGCGTTCTGTGTCTTATGTATAGTATAGAGTGTTAAGTAAGAAAAAAAATTATATATTTGTTAAAAATATGATGTTTTAAAGAATAAAGGTATTATGAATCAGTTTTCAAGAATTTTTATTATAAATTCAATTTTACATATAAGGTTTAGTACTGCAATTAAAAACTTTCAACCATATATTCCGCAATTAACATTGCAATTATATTTGTTAAATTTTGTGAGCAAATGTATATGTCTGAAGAAATGATAAAAGATAATGATAAACTTATGATGGAATTTTAATCTCCGTTAAAGATATATATATGTTGAATCCCAGCTTTTTATACGTCAGTTGAGGTAATCTTCCTGCCCAGTGCAATTCAACCAACTTTTACTTCAAACACGGGGACGAACGAACTCTTCGCACCTGATCGACGCTTCAAATAGGCCTCTACTCTAGTCATGGCTTAGAGAAGGGGTACAGAACAATTTGTTGATTCTATGGAATAAACTATCATATGATGAACGGCTGCACTTTTTCATTGTTCCTATCAATCTCAAACCCAATAACTTAGAAGTACTCAAGCCATGTTATATTTATCAATAACTTTCCAGAACCTCTTTCTCATATGTCTCATCAGTGAGTGATTGTAAGGTTTATTGACGTAAGAGCCGATTTCGACTATATGCGCCAAACACATTTGCTTAAACTTCAATAAAAAAATTTAAAAACACAGTTAAAAATATAAATTAATGACATGAATAAGGTATATTTATGAACAAAAATTCATTAAAACCGTATTAAAAATTCATTTATAATTGTTACATTGTATTAAAATGCTAGAAAAAGTGAAATTAAAAACATCGAAAATCATTCCATGTCTTGTTTTACATCAAAACACAGTATCTAATGTTTTAAACATTTGTGTAAATTTTAATCAATTTATTCAATTTCTGGTCATAAAATGCAGGAAACCAGAACGTATGTGAGCATCCATTAATTTTTCACCTACATCGTATATAATTATATCTTTGTCTTCCTAGTCATAATAAATATAGCTTTTCTTAAGCTTGTGAGGTGTCATTTTTGTTTCAATTTCTGTTTTCTTTTCTTTTGTGCGTTTTCTTCTTATTCTTCTTCATCTACTTTATTTTATTTTGAATTTTATTTTAAACTCTCTGGAATTTTAGATGTAATAGATGTGGTAGTATCAGTCTCTGGTAAGGGAACAGATGGCTGAATATCAGTTGATAGTGCAGCAGATTTGTCAGAAGTGGAAAGAAATAAGCATGCTTCAGTTGATAAAGATGAAGCAGATGCATTTAGGCTATTACCAGGGGAAGTAATAGAAATATTAGAAATGGGTATAGGTAACCGAGATTCACGTGGTATGGTTGGTATTACTGAAGATGTGGAAGGAAGAAGATGTGCTTGAGTTGATGAGCATTATGTGGAGACTACAGAAGATGTGGACGTAGTAGGCATCTCATTGGCAGAATATATTGGTTTCATACATTGCAAAGGTGGACAAACGATATTGGTCATGTTTTGATCTCATCAGTCATGTGATGCATAAATAGGAAAAATGCTGCTCAATTCAATTCAGAATATGTGTTCAATGTCACCCATCTAATATAGTGGTTAGTGACTCTTAATGCTGTTCCGTAGAGCCTGGGTCTGAATCCCGGAGAAGGCATGGGTGATTGTAAATATATAGTGCCTTCGCGGCATGGGGGTACTCTAAATAGCCATCGAGCCCCAAATCCTCTAGTGAGGTTGATGGAAAGTGAAGAGAGGTGGGAGGCCCCTGACCACTCCCATGAGGAGTTCTCCCTCAAAACTGGGGTGGAACCGAGAAAAATTGTACTGTCACCTGCATGGTGCTCAAAGCTAAGGCTAACGACAGGCGTAAAAATCTAGCTCTTAGCTGAGAAGAATTTCTTGGACCTTGATTTGATGTTACTGTCGATCAGGTGGCATAAGTAACAACAACAACATATGTGTTTAATAAGTGTACTACTTTAGCTTCGTACTCACGCGAAAAAATCTCAAAAGTTATTTTATTACATCATTACATAACTTGAATTTAATTCTTTATTTAAATATTTCTGAAAATAGTTTGATATGTCAGTTTTAAGTCTTATTGTATATTAAGTCGTTGAAACGTTTTACAATTTTTATATCATTTAAAAGTACTTTTTGATTACTTATTGGCAACTTTTGAATGTTAATATAATAAATTCGAATTGATATTAATATTTTAGATACATGTGATAATTTTAAAATAAAATTATCACATGCATCTAATAAAATAAAAAGGCTTTATGTTAATTGTAAGCCAGCCTAATTTATCTGTTTTATTATGTATTAAATTGATACAAATAAATAATGACGTAATAAGTACGGAATATTATATTTTAAGAATGCAATTTATCATTTTTTTATCATTTATTTATTTTTACGGTAATTAAATATTATTTTAAACTGCTAGCTATTCCAATAAATTTTTGACGTGTATTAATTATAATACATTTCAAATCAATACTTCGCTCAGCGCTCATATTAATACGTATTACAGGGTCCATATTAACCTCCCCTATTTCAAAAGGCATTTACAAACTAAGAAAACAAGATACAGAGAAAAGTATTTTATTTTTGAACAAAAATACAATGCCATTTTACATTAATTGGATTTAAAAATTATGTTCGCGAAATGGCGTTCCCAATGATGACAAATTGAAGTCTTTCCCGAACGTCCTTCAAAACATTGGCGCTGTTTTGATTTCCTCTGATGATGCCCTCTTCCACTTGTCAAGCACTGTGGATGAACAAAATTTTCACTACTGGGGGGGGGGCGCAGAAAACCCTCAACTGCTTCACCAACGACCACTTCACAGTCCTTGTGTGACAGTTTTGTGCGCCGTTGCTGAATTTGGTGTGTGGGGTCCTTATTTTTTCGAAGAAGATAAACTAACGGTAACGGTTACTTCAAATCGCTGCCACAGGATGGAGACCTTCCTCTGAACAAAGTTAAACCAGTTTCTTGGGGACCATGGAAAAGCAGAAATCTGGTTCCAACAAGACAGAGCCACAGTTCACACTTCACGGCGTTCATTGGTCATTCTGAGACAGTTGTTTCCTGGACGTTTTATCTTTTTACCGAGGAGACATCGCCTGGCCCCCAAGGGAATTGACTTGATTTGTCCCCTTGTGATTTTTTTCTTTGGGGACTCTTAAAAACGCAAAAGTGTGCAAACATCATCCTACAATCCTGTAAACACTAAAAGATGCAATCACCCAGACAGTGGCTGCCATTCCACCGGAAATGACACAAAGAACTATGGACAACTTTCGGATAAGGCTTCGTCAATGCGTCACCATTGGAGGACGCCATTTAGTGGACATAATTTTTAAAATCAGTTAATGTAAAATTGCATCGTATTTGTTGCTCATAAATAAAATACTTTTCTATCTATCTTGTTTTCTTAGTTTGTAACTGAATTTTAAAACAGGGGGTGTTAATATACCGGACCCTGTATTTCAATTAAAATTAAAAACTTTCATGCTTCTTAATAATATTTCATTTCAACTTTTTAACATTAGACAATGCAACCAAACAATTTGTATATGTTCGTGCCCTAATGCTACAGAATCAGTGACCACAACCAAACAGCGTTCAATTGCTTGAAATGTGAAAAAAATTATATGTGCTCTTGATTTCAGAAATATAAATTATGCAGTGTCGCCACCCATAGGACGCGCTTTTACTATTATTCAACGTGATTTGCATAAACAAAGCATCTTTGCGACGTATGCAAATAAGTTAAACAATCGTGCAAGACAAGCATTGCACAAACGGCTGTATTTAGTTCGCTGTTGTATCATACTAACGCTTAAAAACAAAGCTTAAATAGTGAAACTTTTTTACCAAAATGAAAAGAATGCCCGTGCTCGTTAAGAGCACTTCCTCCGCTGAAAACGATACGCCATGGATTATTGAGAAATACACTACTCTACTTGACTTGATGAAAAAGTTTGAAAAAAAACAGGCAGCTGTATATTTTACTACTTAAAGGATGAGGTACTGCAAACTCTGCAAGCGTAGAAGGTGTGATTTTGGCAATCGAGGAAACATTTAGATAATCTCCACATGGTGTTGATAGTCGAACAACTAATCCTCGCGCTATAGATATGCATTTGTCAACTCTCTGAAGAATGATTCGACGAATCCTGGGTAATTACACTTATAAAACCCGTAGTGCTCGTGAGTTGTCAGACGAGGATGATGCAGTTCCAAAACAATTTAGGCTGAAGTTCCTTGAAAGAACGGAAGTTGAAGCCATTGCGTATTTTATGGACAGACAAAGCTCCCTTCCTCTTAAATGTCAAATTAATAAATACATAAAATGTCGCAACTGGCCAACATAAAATTTACGTGGTCTTCATCAATTTCGATTTCATTCTGAAAAAATTACGATATTCTGTGGTTTTCAAAATGTCATTTTCGCCGAAATATCAATTTTTTGAATTTTGATTTTATTTTAAAAGTTGAACTTTTTTCTGTAAAATGGTGCTTAAATTTTGTTTCTATCTAATTTAGAACTTAAGTTATGGGGATTTGAATTTTACTCGGTAGCTACTTTTTGAAACCGGAAGTACAAGTCTACATTCCGGAAGTTGAAAAAAATGTTTGTTTACATTTTTATTTTACAAAGTATTGCTTAAATATGCAGCAATAGAAAATTTATACACTTTAAAATATGAATTTGAGTTTTCAGAATCTTCAAAAATATAATTGGCAACAGGTTTTTACTAATATTTTTATCCTCAGAAAGCAATAAGCCTTCTTCGAAACATCTTGGGCAACAAAGTTGTAAAAAAACATTTAAGAGGACATCAATATCTATAATTTTATTTTCAGTAAGTGTGTGGCAGGAAAAGAGAGTGTGTTATTGTTTATTTACATTTCCTTACGATTGAACAAAAAGCACTTTCTAAGTTTCTGTTAAATCCTTTTTTATTGCTGAAAATTTTAATTTTTATCATTTAAAACGGGAAACACTTAAAACGCAGAATTAGTGCAAAGAGAAACCAACAATTTCGTGGTAATGGATCTACTAATAACGATTTCAAAAATTGTAGCTCAACATCCACCAACGCCAGTTCTTCAAAGATCAAAATTCCTGCTGTTTTTGATGAGGAAATGTCAGAGTATGAGCATAAAACACTTACTGGAAATAGAATTATAGATATTGATGTCCTCTTAAATGTTTTTTTACAACTTTGTTGCCCAAGATGTTTCGAAGAAGGCTTATTTCTTTCTGAGGATTCAAGATATGGTTTGTGTACAAATTTTGTTATAAGGTGTAAACATTGTAACTTTTACTCAGGGTTTTCTAGTTCAAAAAAAAAACTTTAAACTGTCCTGAAGTAAATACAAGATTTGTTTATCGTATGAGACAAATTGGTAAAGGTTTTTCTGCTGGGTTTAAATTATGTGGTACGTTAAATTTACCCAGGCTCAGTAAAACTGCGTACACTAATCATGAGAACATATCTGTGATTTCAGAAGTTAGTGAACAATCAATGCAAAAAGCAGCTTCTGAACTCTGTTAGTGCTACATCCTTTTAAAAATAAATAGTTGAATGTGGTGTTTCAGTTGACGGAACATGGCAGCGTAGGGGTTACAATTCCATGAATGGGTGTGTCGCAGCTTTGTCAGTTGACACTGGTAAAGTAGTGGACATTGAAATAATGTCGTCATATTGCCCCATCTGCAGAAAGATTTCTAAAATGCCTAAAAGCATTGTATCGGAAACTCTTGCAGCAGATCACGTATGCCATAGCAATTTTCAAGGTTCTGCGTTAAAAATGGAAGCTGTTGGTGCAACTAGAATCTTCCAACGTTCTATTGTGAAGCGAGGCCTTAAATATGTACAGTATTATGGTGACGGGGAAGGGCTTTATTCTAAGGGCTTTATCAGTGGCAAAGATACTTATGGTAAAGATAGTGTCACAAAATATGAATGCATCGGTCATGTTCAAAAGAGAGCAGGTGCGAGATTGCGCAAACTAAAGTCGAAAAATAAAAATCTGTCTGGTAAAGGCAAACTCACCGACTCTTTTATTGACCGCTTGCAAAACTATTATGGGATTGCTGTTCGTAGCAATGTCGAAACCTCTCCGGTTTCAACAAAATGTTATTGCGGCCCTGTTTCATTGCTCATCAAGTGCCAAGAAACCCATGCATGGACTGTGTCCCATCGGAAAAGATAGTTGGTGCTACTACCAGCGAGCACTACCTTGCGGCCAAAACCAAAAGAAAAATATAAAGGTTTATCTAATGAAGTGTTAAACATGATTAAGCCTACATTTTTAGAATTATGTACCAAAGAACTACTAACTAAATGTCTGCATGGCAAAACGCAAAACTCAAAAATGAGTGCTTTAATGGCATTATATGGCAGAGAGTATCGAAAAAAGTGTTCGTGTGTCTCAAAACTTTAAAATCTGGTGCATTGGATGCTGTTATACAATTTAATGATGGGTACAAGGATTGTGTTGACATTTTAAAAAAACTTAATATATAACTCCTGGTTATTTTACTTTAAAATCGTACAAACATCTTGACGTTAATAGAATTAACGATGCAGAACGTCATTCAACACCAAATGTAAAGCAGCGTAGAAAAATTTTAAAAGCAACCAGGGGGGGAAAGTGAATGTTTTAGAGAGTAAAGAGAGTTTTATTTATAAATCAGGGGCATTTTAAGTATATCTAATTGTGTTTAATATTTAAAAAAGTTTAAGCAGTTTAAAGTTTATTTCTGATTTATCTCAAAATGCATTTTTTTAACGTATTGGCATCGACAACGTAAATATTAGAAAAAGTTGTGAACCAAATTAGTTTAAATTTTACAAGCACATTTATTTTACAGATTTAAAGAACCCCTACCATTTCCATGATTATAGAGAGTTGATATGTTTTTAGTAACTAAGGTGTAATGTCTCGTAATAATTTTTTAGTGATTTTTCAATGTTCTTTTACTCGAACCTTGATAAAAATTGTATTAATTTTATTATCATTAGGAAAATGGTACCAGCCCTAAAAAATGTTATGATGATCAACATCAAATTTACAGAAAAGTGATATTTTTGTTTTCATTTGAGTTACGTGCGTTATTCTAATAATGAATTTAATTACAATTTTTACTACGTTTTTCTCTCTAAATTTTTTTGTGCTATGAGTAAAATATTAAATGTATTTTTCATAGTTTTAAGTTATGTTTCATCAGTAAAAAATATTTTAATAGCAAATATTACAGTTTTTTAAAAAATTTCTTCGAAGGTGTACAGATACCTTAAAGGCGCTTTTCTCACCGGCTATTAATTAGAGGGAAAACCACATGTGTGTGATTTAAGAACTGATCCGTCATTAGACAACGGTATCAGAATATTTTTTGAGAATCGTTTTGATCCCCAACCTGCATCAACGCAACTGTTTACAGGAAACAGTTTTTAAGCGTGGCGGTGTATTTCCTCATATTCATTGTGTTGAACAACAGTTACAACGTAATTTTTTATTGGAGAACATGTAATCAGACATTTTTTTTGTACAGCTTAGCAATGCTCGCCTGATGTAGCACCTTACGCATTTTGGAAAAAAAAAATATTTTAATTCTCCAATCCACCGAGAGTAATAAAGAACCTTGACACCTCTTATATTCAGCATACTCATGAAATTAACGCAAATGTACTGTGTACTACTGTAGAACACACTATTTTGAGCAAGGATGGATTTCTGAGGAAACATCACCCTCAAACATATATAACATCTCTAAAACTCCTTTGTAACTGCGCAGCGCCACCTATCACCAAAAATTTTATAGTAACTTTTTTTTATGAGCGCAGAATATCGAGCATTTGTCGATCAAATTCCATAACTTTCTGATCATATAGTGCCCTGTACATATCACTAAATATTGAAAACTGAACAACCCTGTGCACACACGCATGTATATATATCAATTGGTGATGGATTTTTTAAATTTTAGTTCCATATTTTATTGATTAATACACATAAAGCGACAAAACAAATAGCAGCTATACAAATGCACATCGACTGACGATAACTGACAAAAGAGCTCTTCTTACGTTCCAGAGATTTCAGCTTTTATACCTTTTCCTATCAGAAGCGGATAGAATGTTCGATAATCATATGATTGTGTAGGTATTTAATTCACGGATTAGCCATAATGGATTTCTGATGCAATATGACATCATATCACTTTGAAAAGTATGAACGTGACACATAAGGAGTTAAAGTTGTGGTTAAAAGGAGAGTTCCCGTTAGGTGGGTAAATTAAAAGGATTAGTTACCACGCGATGTTTTGGAGATTTCAAATTCCGTATAAATTAAAAATATAAAGGGAGTATTATTAAATATTTATATGTACAACAATATAGGTCAAAACTATAATAAATCTCACATAAAATTGTTAAGCATAAAAGTTTTCAATTTTAAAAGTTATGTATGGGAAATCTATATTATTCTTATACTGTTGAGAGAAACGAAGAATTTTTATTATTATATACATAACACCATGAAATACTACTATATAAGTATCGAAAGTTAAATTTTTGAGCAAAACTTTTTTGAATTCTTCAGACGTTCGTTTTAAATTTCCATATTTCTCACGAGGACATGTGCATTAATATTTTATAAAACCAGTATGTTATTTCAGCATTTTACTATAACCAAATGCCCTCCTTTCACCTCTAGAAAGGAATAACAAGATGAATTCTCAAATGTTAAGCAAGATTACAGACGTCAAAACAAATTCATTCGTTACTATTTTATAGGAAATAAAAGATGGAATTCGTCTTTTCCCTTTCCGCATAGCTGCAAATGGAAAATATAAACGCCACACAGGAAAAATATAAGCTCCCTACTGTATTGCGTACTTTACTTGTTTTCTTTTCATTTATTTTAGATAGAGACTGTGAAAGAGTATTACGTTAAATCGAATCCCTTTAAATCTGCAGAAGTTTGGACGACAGATACTTTTTTTTGAAAGCCGTTTATAGTCTACGGAATGTGTCAAACAAATGAAAATATATTATACTATAAATAATATGAATATAATTCTATCATTGCTTCTAGCGTTACGTGAATTTTGACATACATGAAATGCTGAGATTGACAAACAGGCACGCAGTCAGATGATAATAGGGCATCCTATTTTATATTGTAAAATTAAAAAGTATGAGGATTATACTGGGCAGTAAATATACATATATATATGTATATGTTAGTGTGTTTTTAATTATCAATTTATTAATTTTAAATTAGTATGAATTTAATTATTGTAACACTTTTTATTCATCGTTAAAACATTCCATTTTTAATTCATGTTAAAAATAATAAAATAATTATAATTAAGTTCGACACAAATATCTTAAATTGTGACAGATGTTTACGTGACTCTGCTAATTCCTTGGGGATTCTTCTGGGGGGAAATATTTTATTCAACCAACTTCCACTGAGTAAGGAAGTGTGATTATGCAAATGAAGTATATTACATAAATTCTGTATTCGCGAGTTTGAAGAGTTGGCGAGTTAGTTTGTAAATTGAAGAGTCAAGGATCGTGGAATTGTTAAGAGATTTTGGAGTTTGTCCATGAAAAGGATTACTGAGAGTGGATCCAGCGACAGTGATTAAATCCAGATAAGGATCTCCTGCAGAGATTCAAGTGTAGGATCTGCTTCATAAAAGTGCAGGTATCGTGATCCTTGTTTAATTAGAAGTTAGCTGATTAGTGTGCGACGTAATTTATATTGAGCGTGTTTAAGCTATCGTGGAATCAGTTAAGGGTCCGTACTATTATCCCCATGATATTAAATCTTACCTCCGTGCTCTACTATCTAATCAGTTATCTTAATTAGATTGTTATTGTATCTGATTTATATTTTGGTGTCAATAAATTAATTAGAGTTAAACATGTCTGTTGATTATTCGGTTTCTTCCACACATCTAGCCGGGTCTGCGAGAAGACAAGGGGTTTCAGATGGAAGCAGGAACCGTCCGGCATTACAAAATTTCGATTCGAAATCTTGTATTTAAATATTATTGGTATTAACTGTTTATGAAAATAATCAAAATTCAAAATGATACCACGGTTTGTGGCACAAATTGACTGGCCAGGATACCCGAATAGTCATGGTCACGAGTTCGTGACCACCGTTGTCAACTCACTGGTTCCAAACCTAGTGCCAATGAAGGCTCACCGTATATAAAGGCTGATGCACGTTAAAGCAATATCCTCCTGTTGTCGTAGTGAGGATGTTAGGAGAGAAGGGTTTCAATTTAGGCGTTATCCTCATCACTTGACCGGGGTTCAGAATAACGAGGCCTGTTGCCAATAGCCCTAGTGTTGTTTCATAGTGCAACGAACATCAATATAAAATCAAATCAATCAAACTAATTGTACAAGGTATATCAGTGGTCTTCAACCCCCGAGTCGTGGTCCGTGGATGAAATAACTCCGTGCCGCCCAAGGAACATAAAAGTATTTCCATTTTATTTTCTGTGGTATATTGTGTAGTGTTCTTGGGTTAAAATCTTAACAAATTTATATTCATTTTTTGTAACTAAATTTTGAAGGTACGTTTAAAATACTATTAGGTTGGAATTATTTAATCAAAACAATATAAAATACAAACATTTAATACCGACTTCCCTCCATCAGTGGGTCGCGGTCAAATTATCACAGTTGACCGGTCCGTGGGGATAAAATGTTAAAAAACACTGAGGCAGTATCGGTATAATTACATATTGGAATGCTTAAAAATGTATTAAAATTATTAAAAAAATCTGCAAATAATATTTAAATAACTTATAAACGATTAAAATCTTTTATCTTACTATCATGAAAAAATAAAAAAATAAAATAAATAAATAAGTAATTTGTGAACAAAATGCTGGACAATTTTGAAACGAAAAATATTAATATAATGTTTAAAAGCATAATATAGTTTTACGTTCCTTATAAATATATTTATGGGTTTGTTATATAAAACTGGATATATATGCTTAAAAGTATTTAGACAGACATTTTAAGATTATTAAATGTCAATTTTTGATATAAAAAAATGCAGGGTTGATATTTAAACCTACCCATTTCGTAACAACAAAAATAAACCTATGAACTTTGAGAGCGGAATCGATTTTAACATTTATTAAAACATCTGACAGTTTTTGCGACAGTTATCTATCACTTTAATTGAATGATTCAGGCTCAAGTTTCCCAGTAACGAAAAAATAAATTTAATAAAAATACATTGGAATATATATAAGACAAATTAAAGATTTTAAAACTTTTATAATATCAAGTATATCGAGTATCCTAAGCAGGTACAAATTGTTTTTTTTTTAACTTAAAACTACTTATACATGTTAGACATGGATAGAGTAAAAGAATGCTGTAAAATGAGCTGAAATTAAAGCCGAAGTTTGTAATAAGTTAATTTATTTTTATTAACTTTGTATTATCAAGCTACATGAGTATTATTGGCAACGGACCACGTAATTTTGAGCCTAGGTAAAATGATGAAGACGATACATGGGATGTGATACCCAACTCTCCAAATTTCTGAATCATGATAACGTGAGTACTTTCAGCCTCGATAGATTTAAGAGCATCCGTCCTTCTGATGCTCTGACCGGAACAACTTAACCCGGCACTACTCGCGCAGGGTGTGTCATACCCACCGTCTAACTTTTTTCAACGCTCCTTTTAAACCTTTATTGAAAAATGGATAGTTTCTCTTGCAGTTGACTTTAAGGTCATATCCTTTAATAGTAGGCTTGTAGGCGAATTTATTTATTTATTTTCGGTTATCAACTCTTCGGGTATGGCATACCCTGCGCGTGAATCACCGTTACAGTTCTGAATGCATGAACACGATTTAAATCTTCCTTGTGCTATGGCGTTTTATTGTAGTTATGATGAAGAAATGTGATGTTTTCGTTTTGTAATAAATACAGTATTTAATAGATATAGTACACTAGTATTTTAGGATGAAGAAATTCTCTTCGTGGTTATGATGAGGAAAAATCAAATGAAGAGTATAACAGCAAGTATGATTCCTCCACTGAAATCGATCCAGGTTAAGAAAAGGGAGACACTGTTGAAAATAAATGCTTTATATATAGAGACACAAAAACATTTGAGAAGAACTTAATTTTAAAGGAGATAACTGGTGCACATCTTATCCACTTTCAAATGAACTTTTGAAAAAAAAAACTATATTTGGAACAAAATAAGAGAAAATAAAAAAGAAATTCCAAAATTTCTAAATTTAAAGAATAGAGAAGTTTACTCCTATATGTTTAGTTTGAAAACGATACAGATTAAAAAAGATCCAGTGAAAACATCGCACTCACTCACGACGCGATTATAGGAGTGTATAAGCAATGCACTGAATGCCCGTATAAAAAGAACAGAAAAACTAAATGTACGTGTGAAAAATGTAATAAACATGTTGTATTTCCTACTTTTTTACTTCTTTAATCTTTGTATATAAATTTTATGGTAAAAACAAAATGTAAACACCCTAGGGTATGACACACCCTGCGCGAGAACTTTAAGTCGTTTTTTACACGCGAGTGCTGCCGGATTAATTGACACCAAGATTTGAAACCACGAATCAACAACAAAAAAGTTTTTAAGCGGAGATATATATAAGATTTTATATTGTTTTTTAAAAGAAGTAAAGTAAAATGTTATGTAGTTAACAATTAAATTTTTTGGATTATAATTAACAACTGTTGTAAATTGTTTAGTTAAATAATACTTTAAAAAATTAAGCAGATCAATTTAATTTGGTTAATGTAAAAAATTACTTTATGAATGAAAATTACGTAAAATCCATGTATGAAAATCTGTATGAAGGGATTGATGTATACAAACAGCTGCTAAATTTAAGCTATTCTGCAGCTTATAAAATTAAATCTTTTTTGGGGTTGTACTTAATGCACTCTGTTTGTTAACTTCCTAGTTTTATTTCATTGGTTCTTGCTAAATAAATTACTTTTGTGTTACATACATACATATATATATATATATATATACATTATACCTTGACGATTATCACTTGTATAAAATTATTTATCTTTATTTATGATGAATAAATAAGTGATGTAAGATATATAAGGTTTAAATTTTACACTCATGTCCATAAATTAAGGATAATTCAGAATCCCACAGAAATTTAACTCTAAAATAAAAATTTCACCTATAGAATTGTCACACTCATCTTGAAGAAGGATATACAAATTACAGGAAACCACCAGATGGCACGGATAGTACGTTCCAATGACGAGAGTGTAAGAGAGGGGTATATAAGGAATGGTGGCAAAGAAGTAAAATTGTTCACAAGCGTTTTAAAAGCCTTTCAGTGTAATAACCGCATAGTTAGGGCACAAAAGAAGCATTTGGATGATTTTTTACGTGGTAGAATTATTGGACGTCTGGAATGTGGACGTACCCAGCTCGAAGTATCCGAGGAACTTGGAATCGCCCAGAGTGTCATCTCCAGGCTTTGGCGACTACTCCAAGATGATGGTAATGTGAGTAGATGTTACAGCACAGGTCGCCCCGAGTTACAACGCCGAATGAGGACCAGTATTTGGCAGTTACTGCCAAAAGAAACAGACGGAACACAGCATCAGACACGTCTCGTCAGCTCTCTTCAGCTACCGGTACGACAGTTTCAAGGCAGACCGTGTACAGACGCTTCGGGCACATTCGTCTATATGCTCGTAGGCCTGTCAGATGTGTTCCCCTTACCGCAGCTCACTGTCGCCTGCGATTAACCTGGATTAGAGAACATGCATTGTGGACACTGCAACAGTGGTCTTGTGTGAAGTTTTCCGACGAGTCCAGGTTTAGTTTGCAGTCTGATTCTCACCGGACTTTCATATGGAGAGCGCCAGGTACCCGTTACCACCAAGAGAACACCATTAAACGACACCGTTACGGTTGTGCAGGATGGCTCGTTTGGGGAGGAATTATTCTTGGTTTCAGAAATAACCTGCATGTTCAGAGTGCAACGATGACAGGCCACATCTATCGGAATGCCATTCTGGAACAACATGTACGTTTGTTTCGGGGTGCCATGGGTGCTGAATTTATGTTTCTGTCTGCCCGTCCTCACAGTGCAAACATTGTAGACGAATGCCTTCAATCGGAGGATATCACCCGTATGGATTGGCCAGCATACTCACCGGACTTGAATCCAATAGAGCATGTGAGGAATATGCTTGGCCGGCGAATTGCAGCCCGTCAACTCCCTCCCACCTGTCTACCGGAACTTCGGAGGGCATTGCTTGATGAGTGGTGTAATATTCCCCAAGATCAGATTGATAATTTTATACTCAGTATGGGTAGGCGTTGTAAGGCCTGTATTGCATTGTCCGGGAGACATACTCCGTATTAACCATCATACTAACCATGTTATACTGTTTTTTGTAAATAGGTTCTTTTTTGAAATTTGCTCCAGGGAGTAAAAATCGCAATTTTTACTAATTATGTCAAACATATAGCATCTTTTTTGCTCTTTGCCTTTTGTTTAATAAATAGACTTTACAAATAAGTCAAATTTGTTTTGCTTCTGTCTCTTTCTTTGCCTGAAATTCACAATCTTTAATTTATGGACATGAGTGTAAATATCTAAGCAAATTATATATGAATACTTTTATTTAAATAACTGTCCCCATTTAATTTCAAAATTGATAAAAAAAACACGTCATCAATTAATATCACTTGCATGCTTTACATACAGCTGGAGTGCACGTTGTTTATTTAATAGTTATATTTAGAAAACGTTGTTTTTCAGTGGATCCCTGGACACTGTTGTATAACTGGTAACGAGTTAGTTGACCATCTAGCAAAGAAGGGAGCTTCCATTCAACAGACAACAAGGAAAACTGTCCCTTTTACCAGTGCCAAGTGTATTACAGTAGAACGTCGTTTATTATCCGGAACGTCAAATATCCGAACCAAAGTCCGGATCCGTTTTCGAACCGTGCAATGCTCAACATTTGTTTCCTGTGAGATCAAAAGTGACGGGAAAACCCGAGGTGAGGGATATTTGGGGAATTTCAGTTGTATGATTTGGTAAACATCTACAAAGAATATTTGGTCAGTTTGTTTCCAAGTGAGGGAATGTATACGTGCTCTATTGTTGAGTTTTGTTGATGTAGAAACCTGGATGGCATGCGATGCTGAAGACTGTGGATTTCGAATGTTAAATGATGACAAGATTGTGACTTCCGTACAAGAAGAATCCAAACCTGTCGACGATGAAACGGATGAAGACGAGGACTACAACAACGAAGCGTTAGAGACAATTATGGAGTGGTACGAACAACAATCAGAGTACTGTCCTACTCAACTACTGCTGCTGAACAGAATCAGAGACCTTGCGTTGAAACAACGAATGTGTATAACGGTACAATGAAAAATAAGTGATTATTTTCCACAATCAAGGTAAAATTGCGACATTTTGCAACTATTTTGCTCTCTTTTCAAGCACGTTTTCCGCATGTGATGATTTTCAATTTCGTATAGTGTCCGGTTTCATAAACTGCATGGATCGCATTCGGTTTTCAGTTATCCGAACAATCGTGTATCCGAACGGTGTCCGGTCTCAATTGATTCGGATAAACGACCTTCTACTTTATTAAGAAAAAGATAAATTATCTCACTTTAATTCAATACACAGAGATAAATTCCAATAAGATCTTGTTGGAAAAGATCTTCCCATGTGGCCAAGATATAAAGCAGTGGTTGAGTTTCGTCTGGCTACAGGACACGACTGTCTTCTCAAACATCTTCATTGTATTCATGTTGCACAGGCCCCTTTCTGCACGCTCTGTGATATTTGGGAGGACATGGATGCTGACCACATTCGCCGCTTCCCAGCACTAAAAAGCTCCCCTGTGCGATCTTTATTGGCACAAGCTAGGGATTTATTGTGTTCATAGACTTTTCTCGCCACGTTTTTATTTCCTACTTTGTTTTATTTATCTGTTTTTGTTTTTGTTCCTACCTCCTTGTGGTGTAGTGGTCTTTTGCAACCCTGTCCATTGGAAAAAAATAAAAAAATATTTAGAAAAGGTCTTTTGTTGCTTCGTAAACTAGAAACAAACTCTCATCTTTTTTTTAAAAAAAAGTTGCTATGTTTTAATATTTTAAATACATAATTAATTGGCTAAAGTCTTAAAAGTATAAAATATTTGTCCGTAATCCTATACTTGGTGTAGTTTAGAAGTAAATTCATTATATAAAAATATGTACAAACTTATTCTCTCTATATCTCATTTTTTCCTGTTTATGACATCATTAAGTATTTTTATTCTATGTTAAAATTAAAATAGTTTTATATGAAGAGGACTTCCCATAAAATTAAAACAATCAAAAAAGAAATCTATATTTATGAATAATTTATAATAAAAATTTTTTTTAAAAAAAACTTAAATATAAAGGAAAAAAATTAAATGCTTAGAATTATTTTTATAATAAAAATGTGTATTCCAAATACATAAAAAAAACCCTCATAATTTTAAGTTAGGGATTAGTTCGAAACGCTTTACTGTTCTCGGTTCAACGTTTTATGAGTAATAACTGTATTTATTCTCTTTCGAGTGATTTCTGAAGAAAGATCGAATATTTTTTTCACCGCAAAATCTGATATACAACCTAAAGAAAATTAATTAAAAATTTCTTGACTTGATTAGTTATATTTATATAATATGGAGAATGAGATAGAACTTTTTACACTATCAATCGTACAAAGTTTTTCCCAAGTTAAAAATAAATTTATTTATTTCGAATTTCAATCATTTCGAAAATTCCTTCATCTTAAATTACTTAAGAGATAAATAAGCAATTATTAAAATTTTCTTTAAGATATGCATAAATAAGCCATAGTTTCAATTTATTTAACTATTCATTTAAAAAAAGTAGAATAAAATATTTCTTTTTTAAAAAGCTCTAATGTTGTGTGTGGTTTTATATATTATATATATAAAAAAAAATCCACAGTTGAAAAATTTTAGATATTCTTTTGACGAGTCCAGAATTCTTCAAAGATATTTCCCATTTTTTCTACAAAAGTTTTTTTATAATATATAAATCTACAATTTCTAGGGTTTTCTCCAATTCCTACGTGAAAAACTTTTTTAAACTCTAAACACTTTAAATCATTGAAAGATTCCATAATACTTTGAAAGTTATTCTTTTTATTTTTATGTCATCTAAATTCATGAATTTAACTTTAAAATGAAGCCACTATTGCATCTGCAAGATAAAAATTAGTTTCTATCTGAAAATAGCTGTTTAAAATCATTAAACGAAAGTTTAATTAGGTGCATTATGAATATCTATTTAATTGCCTATTATCAAGGAAATATCAATAAAGTCTGTACTAAAGAAGTCTTTATTCTATTTAAATTATTCACGAGGTAAAAAAATTCCATTTCATAATTAGAAATGCTTATTATTTTAGCTTGGACAGTCATTAAAATTTTAACAATATTTGAAGACCAATGCTGGAGTACAAAAGATTTTAACTTATTCTCATATTATTTTTAATGTACTCACATTAAGATCATAAAACTCCGTTTTCTCTCTGTGAACTTCATTTTTTAAAAATTACACTCATTAAATTATTTAAAAATATTTCAAAAATCTGTAATTCTACTAAATTTTTCATGAGTACTCCAGAATATTTTCGTCTATCGAATCAAGTAAACACAACTTTTAAAAAATTCCATTTTTTCCCTTGCAATAATTGAGGGAAATACTCTTTCAAATGGTTATCTACAGACATTTTTCGGTATTCTTTACACATCATTTTCTAACGTGTTGAAAAAATATCACGATTCACCAGCGGGAGTCTAATTGACCTAGTTAATAAAGATTTACTTTAAGCCTTAAGAAATATATTCTGTATAGTTCATTTAATGTACAACCTCTGACAATAAAGTTCGGTGAATAGTCCTGTAACGTTAACGTATAATAAATATTAACAAAAGTTACGTTACTGTCCTTCGAAATAGTCACCTCCCGTAACTGTGCACCACTGAGATCTGCTATACATGTCCTGGAAACTTTGCAAGAAGTCTCTTTTGGGATGCAGTTCAAAAGCCTCGTCACGTTTCGTTGGATGCCAGGAATTTTGTAAAATCTATTTCCTTCCAAAGTGAGCTTGAGCCGTGGGAATAGGAAGGATTGAGATCTGGGGAGTATGGTGGATGTTCAATTTGTACCACTCCCTTTCTTGCCAGGAACTGTTTGATGATATTGGCTATGTGAGGATGAGCATTGTCGTGAACAAAAAACCATGAACCTTGTTGTGCGTACTGGGGTCGGACTCTAGTACTACCTACGTTTTTCTCATCCCTAAATACTGGTTAATGATTTGTCGCATAGATTCGCAGTTAATCTGCAGTTCATCATCTATCATGCGCACAGTTAATCGACGATCTTTCGCGATTAATTTCCTCACTTTCTCAATGTTTTCGTCACTGATGGTGGTCAGTCTTGCGCTATGGGTTTTGTTACAAGCACTTTCCAGGCCATCTCGAAAGCGGGTGAACCTCTCGTACATCCACTTCACAGAAAGTGCTTGATGATCATGAACACGTACCAGTATCGCATAAGTTTCTTTTGGTGTCTTGCCAAGCTTAAAACAAAACTTTAAACTGGTCTTTTATTTCTTCAGTTTCCTGTTCTCAGTTAAGAACAAAGATTTTTGAACAAGCGCTTTGTAAAACAAGTCTTACATGAAACACAAACAACGCTCAACTGAACAACGGGGATGGAGAGGAGCAGATGTTCAATACCTGCCGCTACGCATGTGAAGCGTTTTGTTTCGCCAGTGTTGCCAGATCGGTCGTTCTGACTTCATTCACCGAAGACTATTGTCAGAGTTTGTATTATAAGTATAATTGAAACAAGTATATTTTAATTCATTCATAAAAAATCTCCTCTCTCATTAAATTCTACATAGGATAGGTGATATTAGTCATCATTTCCATTCAATTCATCGCCGTTCAGTGCATTATGTTGATCATTGAGCTATTGTGAAAGGTTTCTGATCTCAGTAAAACCACGTTCCCGATTCACCATGCTCTATAAAAATGGCAAGACACGTCCAGTATATAGCATACCATGGATTCGTTCTCCGGCCAAGTTTGAATTTGTAAGTAATTAAAGTTTTCTCCAGCACGTGATCAAGGTAACGTTATTATGAAACAATGGTTGGGCACATATTACACGTGATATTCATTACATAAACTAGACTTAAGTGCAAGATAACTATAGCTTAACACTATTTAATAATGACGTCAGTGTTTCTGCATTTGAATATACAAACACTCCTATCTATTAACCAATCATTAAATCTAAATATATAAAGGAGAAAAACCACTCACTCGCACATCACGATATCTCCGGAACTTTTAGGTTAGACCTGAAATATCGTAGCACCTTCCTTTCATATAGTAGAGATTCGCTAGGAACGGATTTTACGAAAATCGACCCTAAGGAGAGTTGCGAGTGTTTAAAGGGCTTTATAGATAACTATTTCCGTTTTTGAACTAATAGACCTGTGAGCCTGATATTTGGTAGGCATGTTCCTTTCATGGGAGATTTGCGAAAGTTAACCCTAAAAAGGGATACAAAGGGTTAAGAAACGGTTTAGATACATATTCCCATTTTTGAGCTGTTAGACACATATACTTAAAATTTGTTTAACATGTTTCTTTTATTGAATAGAGATCCGCTAAGAATGGATTTTATGGAGCAGGTACGAGGAGTTAAAGGGGCTCATTAATAAATGAAACTCTTGTTTTCAATTTACTGTGCCTACAGTAATAAAATTTGGTATACATGTTCCTTTTGTTGAGTTGATTCTGTAAAGAGCGGGTCTTATGGAAATCGACTCTGTTGGGGGGGGGGATTACCGGGCTTATTGATAAAAAAAAATTATTTTTCGAACTATTAGACTTATATTTCAAATTTCGCAAGCATGTTTTTTTTAAGTAGAGGCGCTCTAAAAATAGGTTTTGCGGAAATCCTCTTTGGGAGGAGGTTAAAAGAGCTGAAAAGATAATTTTACTTCGAACTCAAAAATCCAAGTCCAGTCCTTTTTACATGAAGAGATGAAGATTATAAGGATTTTTAGCGCGTTTTTCACGTAGTGGAACAAAAGCGCTATTAGGACGAAAATTTTGTCTTCGTTCCATATTTTGTCGTACCTTTTTCTCAGCCAATAAGCAACCCATTGACCTCGGGTTTTCGGCATTGGGGCGCATTTGTGCCCTAAATGAGCCGAATCATATTTAAATTTAATCATTTTTAATTTTTTTTAGTACAGTACACTACTTTCTGTTAGTAAAAAGTTCATTAGTTGCATTATTGTAAAATACAACATGTGAAAAATGCGCTAAAATTACTAGGCCATGCCAATGATTGATATCTTGTTTTTCTGTGCAATCGAACGCTTTATGCTAGGACTTAGATATCAATAATTTATATATATCTATAAACAGCATATGTTTGGGTGGGTAACGGCTAGTTGAAGTTTATTAGAAATATTTTAATTGGTTTCACATGCATTTCTATACTTGTTAATAATATGTATCAATTCAATCTAAACATGTAAAATGTTACTTTTTTTATTCCTTGTGATTTAAAAACTATCTATGAATCTGAAAACACTACATATCAAAAGTTTTGTATATTTGCGAGGAATACATAAATTCCAGCAATTAGAATTAAAATGTGTGGAAGATACCAAAAAATATATTTTATAAATGGGTCGAATCGACCCATACTGCGCAGAAGGGTTAAAAACGTATGTGCGAGTGTGCCAAATATTTCAGCAAAGAACAAAAAAATAACGAACTTAACTATGCCTAGTTAATAAAACTATCAACTTTCCCCAAACTTCATTTTCGCCTCAATCCCCGGCAACCCTGGCAAAATCTAGGATAAATTTTGTTTTAATGGCTTATTTCGGAGATAAGTTAATTGCTTATTTAATTTAAATAATTGGATTATGCAAAGCTGGAATAAGTAAATGTTTAGAAGAATTCTCGTAAAGTAAATTAATGAATTAATTTTAAAGTTGCCCTGACGTGCCATTTGTAAAATTTAAGTCAAACAAAATTTTACTTGCAAATAGGTATTTTTTTTTACTTCTGTATTTAATATTTTAAAACCTTAATGTAGTTTTACACGCTTTAATGGAACAATTAATCATGGGAAAATAGTCAGTTGGCTTTTCTAAATGATGTATAAACTTAAACATCGTGATTTCCTAAAATAAGTTTTCCTTCAAAATGTACTTTACGTTTTCGTGTTAAACTTTGAGGTTTATTTATAAATATTACTGCTTTTTACCTCATAAGGAGCTTTTATCAGATTCCGTATTTTTTATTCTTTATTCGTTTCCTTATAATGCTGAAATATGATGTAATAATACGTATTTGGATAGGAAGATTAATTTTTGGTTTTTAAGATTTGAAAACTTTTCTAGGGAGTGTTTGACGATGCATTTATCTCAGAGATTAAATTGTATTATAAAACGAATAATATAATTTCTCCATAGTACATTTCATTTAAGAAAATAGTTATATTACTAAATATTTACTACAATTATAAATTTTGTAATAAACTATATATCGAAATATGTCTTTCAATTTTAAACTCCTTTTTTTCGTTAATGTATTTCGAATGATATCTTTTCCTGATTAAGACAAATATATTTTGAAGGGCATTGTTCTATTAATTAGATTTTGGAAAATAAATATTGCTTTGTTTCAATGTGTTAAATATAAACTGGTTATAAATTATTAATAAATTAGTTGGTTAGTTAATATAAATTTTTAAATATTTATATATTTCGAAATGAAACATTGTTCATGTATATTGAAATTTTAAAATATCTAAATAAATAAAAATAAAATTATGCTAAGATACAAACTTATTCATGCTTTATGTTAACATTTGTAATGCAATTTTCAGGTTTCACATATTTCCTATTTTTTCCATACAAATAGCAACATTAAATACAGCATAACATAATACAATAAATAGAAACACACACACGCATATGCAATAAAATATGGGTTTAACGTGAAAACGCTTAAATCGAAATATCCGTTAACAAGAAATAATACAACCGTTCTGACAAACTACTGTGTATTTTCTTTTTTTGCATTTTTTTTCTCTTAACTCGAAACAAAAATCGCTTGACGCAAAAAGATTTCCCTTCTGGGAATGAACAAAATACGGAAAGCACCAGCCGTGCGGTTGAGATTTAGTAGGTGGTACTGTATCACCAAAAGAAATCATTGAGTAGATGTTGAAAATGTGTGTACAGCCCTAGCAAAGACATTTTGGAGTTTGTTCAAAGCTCAAAAAATATCATTGATGCAGATTTCAACGATAAAAATGAAATGAACAATAAAACTCATCATCCCATATCATCCGAAATGAGGAACATCAGGAAAAGTATGCGCAGTTATTTAGACGTACATTCAACGGTGAAATGAATAACAAAATGGACGACATTGAACAATTTGTTGACAATTTGATGCTAAAAAGGATAATACAAAGAAAAATATCACACAATTTTCCAAAAACTCAATAAATACTCGACCAGAGAAGCTGGTGGGTAAAGGATAATGTGTGTGTACGTGTTCGAGATTATTCTTAATCATTTAATTTGAATTCCTTAGAATAAATTCAAGTAAGTTATATACTTTTGAGTATAGGACTTTTTATATTTTAACTAGAAACTTTAAGGGAAAAGAATTAAAATTTATACATTATTGAGTTTAACTAATTTAGCTAATAATTAAATTTTCCTTCTGTAAAAATTGGATGTCATCCAATTAGACAAACATAAAATTCTAATTCTAGCGCTTGCAGGTTAGTCTAATATTCCATCTCGTATGATGCAAAAGAAATACTTAACAGTTACGAATTGCTTTTATTTGATTTAGATCCCCCTAGTTTGAAGAATTACTTGCTCTGTATAAGTAACATAACAAACAATTTTAAATTGCCTTCTAGAGAGTTAATAAAGTAATTTTGGAAAAAACTAACGTAATTTTCTGGTTGTGTGAGATTTTTGTTTATTATATATTCCTGTTTTTAGAGAGAGAGAGAGAGAGAGAGAGAAATGAAGTAAATTAAACCAGCGTCGCATCATTATTTCACCATTCTTGTTTGGAAAATTGCCAGTTAAAAATTTTTTTGTTAAAAATCAAATTATATTTCACAGGAGGTATATATCAAGTTCTAATGTTTTATTAAATCATTGTGTTTGTAACATAAGAGGTTAAGAGATCTGATATTCCGGTTATTAAAAATTAATAATTTATAGTCAATGTACATTAAATTCTAATCTGTTGTATTTGGATGTAGCAAAGATGAAAAAAAATCAATAAACCATTCTTTTCCGTCCAGTTTCTACGTTGAAAACTATCGGATAGTAAATACTATGCCAAAAATAGAATCTCTGTTCATAATGGCAAAATCCCAAAACATTTTCAGCGTTTTCTCACTGTTAAGTTAATTATTTTTAAATGTACCAAAAATTATCTTTTTCTCTGTGTCTGAAAGGAAAATATTTGTTGAGTTCATCAAAGAACTTCTTTTAGATTTAGATTCTTTCTTAAATAAATCTGCAGAGTTAAGTTAAAATAATTATAAAAAAAAAACATTGGTTTTAAAATATAATACATTTTTCTTTCTTTTTTAAAATGATCAAGTTACCAGGAGGTAGGAAATTTAAAATGCAACAAAACTAAGAGCCATTTGTTATTTTATGAAAATTGCTATACTGCGTAACTCCAGTACTTGCTTAAGTAAACTGAGTATTAGACCTTGCATTAGAAGAGAGGACATTTTTTTTCACTATCAACCATTTTTGTTTCTTAAAAAAAATGCAGTATATTTACAATAATTTATTTTCATTATGTTTTATTTATGCATGTTGCTCAGTCTCTTGATATAGAATGAAAATTTAATTTGAAAATATGAAGCTTTTCAGTTTTACTTATTCCAATTTTCGCGATTTCTCTTCAACACTGCTTCTTTATAGTAATATTTAGAAATAATATAAAAACTAAATAAGAGAGAGAGAGAGAGACATCTTCAGTTGAAACCTGCATAGCTTATAAATATCTATATTTGTATACAGTAGATCCTTATTAATCCACACTAAGTGGTTTTTTCTGGGTTATCTGAATTAATGAAAATCAAGCGAAAACAAAATAAGCCAAGGTACATTGCTGTTTACCAAGTACAGTAAAAAGAATATGTATTTTGTGATAATACAAAACAAATTAGCAATTGTACACGAGAAAGTTTGAATCAATACATTAGTTATAAAATATTCATTGAGTTGATACTTAAACAAGACGTGAGCTAACATGATATAGATAAAGAAGAATTCTGGGGGAGGAGATTTCTGAGAGATAAAAGAAAGCCAGTGGTGGCTCCCTTTGGAGGTCTGACTGGACACTACTGTTCGTGCAACCACCTCTATATAATTGGAATGGTGGGCTCCCCAAACTGTGTTTTGTGCGACTCGCAGAAAATTATGATCTGGGAACATTTGAACAATTCTGTTGCGTTTTCTGGTTGTGAGGATATTGCTAAAAAATATTGGAGAGCCCTTAAACTGATGGCTTTGTCGCTTATGTTCTTTACTAGTGTATTATATCAGTGTGAATGTGTATTTTGCTTTTTATTATGTCAGAATATATTTTATTTGTTTATTTTGGGTAAATTAATAATGTTTTAAAAATAATCTTTTGTTTTCGATTTCCTAAAATGTTCGCGCCACCTTCATAGGGTTATCATTCCCCTCTAGAGGAGCATGCCCCAAAGTTTGAGAAACGCTGATTTATAACTACAACAATTGCAAACCATTTGCAGTACAGATAGTGATTATCTTTTTTATAAAAGATACCTGTATCTTAGTTTCAAGGCACAAGAAGCAATCCCTAGGTAACATTTTGAGTCCCATTAAATTCTTGAATGAAATAAGGAAGTTATTCTTAAAATTAAATGTTAAATTGGAGTCATGCGGAAAGGAGTGGAAGGGAGAAAAAGGAGACACCGAATCGGACATACTTTTTCTTTGATTTAAAATTCAATCCCCTGAGGTTTCTCCCCAATCTTACTGTTGCAGATAGTGTGTGACCTTGATGAAAACTATTGACATTTACGTATGGAAATTCTGTAAGAAGTTATGTAGTTCAAAAGTCTTCAATCATTCATTTGATCGCAACTAAAAGTTTTAATATCGATTAAATGTAACCTATCGAATGTCTCTAATGTAAAATTAACTTTCTTAAGGAATTGGCCTTTTAAAAGGTCTGGGAAATTTTTGTTTTAGTAAAAAAAAATAATAATCCTTCCTCTTTGTTATTGATTAAAAATGTCTGATAACTTAACGTATCGTAAAGTTATTCTACAACAAAATCACTTCTATAATATTACAATGAAAATATCAAATAAAACAACATTTCCAACATCTCTGGGATCTTTCTATTCAGAAATCGGCTGAATAATCGGCAAAATACTATCCAGGAACGTAATTACTGTAATATCCTCTGCTCTCTTGAAGAACCATTTATAACAAAAACATGCTTTTTCTCTTCCATTTGTTTAATTTTCGTTCTTGGGGTCTCGTTTTCTCTCTCAGCCAGTTTTAAATTATGGGAATTATGCGAGAAAGACTGAAAAAACATTATTTTATATTTTGGCGTTGCTTCGCTTTGTATCTTTAATTTGGCATAATGAGATGGTGCGACAGTGTTTTTCATAATCGCTTTTGAAGAGCTTTCTTTTGTCTGGTAAATTCTTAATGAAAGTTCTTAGAAGCTTCATGGAAGTTAAACATGCAATTGTGTCTTTAGTGTCGTTTCAATTGTCATATTTACATTAAAAATATTTTTAAAGAATTTTTTCACGTGAAAAAATTTACATTATTTCACTAAAATGAAAAAGAATTCCTCAATTGTTAAAGTAGACCTCAGCTAAAATTGTGTGCGTGGGGGGCGGGTAAATTCCCTCTTAATCCTTAAGCTAATGATGGATATATTATTTTATCTGTTTTGTCACACATGTTAAAACAATAATAAATTAATTGGAAGTTTATAGCTTAAAAAATTTATTTGAGAATGCGTTTGCCACCTTTTTGAATTCTTTAACTTGATGCCAATATAGTATTTCAGCTGCCTTTTTCTAAGCTACATACTATTATCTATATTTTAATGTTAATATAAATTGGATTCAAATATTTTTATAATACTAAATGTATACAAAATAGTTAGGAAAAATTAATGATTTATTGCGTGTGATTTACAGGAAAAAGAAATTTAAAGTGGATATTGTTGTATAAAGAGAAATAGTCCAAGTTAATCATCATTATAAACGTTCAATGTGGTTTTCTTTTATTACTTTGTAAAGTTCCCATCGATAAATCAGTAATACTACAGATTTGTCAGCATGTTTCTGTCGATTAAATTAATCGCAGTGCAGATTCTAGATTGTAGTTCAGGAATGGACGCAGGAAATGACAAGGTGCACAATTGATCCTTAACACAATCTCATACGCTAAAATCCGAGGGGAAAGATATGATCGTGGAAGCCATTGATAAAAGCCCCCACGATAAATCCAAACCAGTAACTCAGAGTTGAGGTAAGATGTAACGTCGCTGTGGCAGTGAAAAAGCTCACTATCCTGATGAAAATTGTAACCTCTTGTTATTTTTCTTTTGATTATTGGCATAAGGAAAATTTGTAGCTTGTCCAGGTATTCTCGAATCAAATTCCTACACACTTGAACTACATAATAAGTTTCATCAAACGAAAGACAGTATTTCGCGTTTTCAGCACCATTGTACGTCTCCATTTTTATAATGCCGAACAAAGATTGATTACCACTCCCTAAAAGACAGCATCATTATGACATTAGTTATAGTAAAGTTTAGTGGATATTTTACTACTAGTTTGACTAAATGGATCAATTTCATTTAATATTTTTGAAATTCTTAACTTACGAAATTGCTCAACTAATTTTTAAACTTCCTACCTTTTTACTTACCCTAGCTTTTTCTACATTTAAAATAATAGGGGGAAACAAAGCTTTTTATGTGCTTCTTTAATTTTTATTATTATTATTATTATTTATTTTTTGCATTTTAGAACATCTTAAAAGACAAATTTCATTTTTATCACTCACAAATTTAAATATCTTTTCACGATAAAGTTTTTAGTCTGATTTCTTAAATATCTATTTTTTTAAATATTTATACATAGTTTAGCAATTTAAATTTAATAGTGATACTTAACTACGTCAAAGTTTAATAATGTTATTAAGAATTCGTAGCGAATAACAACTAGAAATATTAAAGCTATGAAGTTGAAAAATCATAGAAATTTAAATATAACTCGAAATAAACTATTTATTTAAATGAATAATTATTACTAATTGCTCCATAATGATGAGTATACATATTATGGAGCTTATATGTGCTTAAACAGCTCCATATAATCTGTTCTTGCAAATTAAATTATTTTTTATTTCTAAAACAAATTCTTATCATGGGAAATGCAGTTATATAAACATATATAAGGCCTTGTTTATATTCTTAAGGAAAGTTTTAGTTTACATTATTATAGTTATCTACATTTATAAATAAATTATTGATTATAATCGCAATGGAATATAATACGAATGTTTCTGATAAATGCATATTTGACAATCTAAATTTCCATCCAATCATTTTTTCATATTATAAATTATATATGCTTTAATTAAAGTAGCTCTACTAAGCAACTGAACTAACAAAATGCATGCCATGTGTTATTAAGAAATGACTTGATGCAATACGACGCAGATATAATTGTAACCGAAATGTAAATGGTAAAATGTAACAAGCTTACAATTTCATATGAAGAATAGATTCAACCATTGAAAAAGTTCCCGTCCTTAATACCTCCTTTTCCTAATTTTTTGTCCTCTTTCTCCCATCTTTAATCCTTTCTCAAATCTTTTCTTCGCATTTTTACTTGAAATATTTTAACTCTTCCCCCCCCCTCTCCTTTTTTTATTCTTTTTTACTTTACAACGTGGTATTTTTTCGTTCGTTCTTTTTCTTCTTTTAACTTCGACTTTCTTTCCTATCCATACTTTAAGACGTACTTTGAAATTTTACTACGCCTTGATTTCTATTTCTCCAGAGAGCGCGTATATTTCTCTTCTCGCATTTCTATCCCTCTCATCCACTTCATCTCGCTTCCCCTTGTATTTTGAATTGCCTCGCTATTTCTTATTTAGATTTGTGCTCGTTAAAAAAAAGCAGCGATACATTTTCTAAAACATAAATGTTTAGAAGAATAAACAATTTGAATAGCTTAGGATTGTGGTATTTAACGCTATGCATCAGGACCTTTCTGACATTATGTTGGAAAATGCTCCTTTCTCTCTCTTTGCACACACACACACACATACATATATATATATATATATATATATATATATATAATAAAAATAGAGTGAAATCTTTACTACCGCATAGAGATTTTAGAATAAACAAGACTATTTAAAGGTAGAGCTAGAGCTGACGTAGATATAGTATAATCGAGAAGAGAGACTGGTGACACCTTGCTGTTATGTTGTCTTTTGGTCCGTCCGATTGGGCGCCAAGGAATAACATAGAATAACAAGGAATAACATTGATTATTTTTATTTAAAATTTTGGTTAGCTAAGAATTCTTTTACCTTTAAAAAGTATCAATTAGTAAAATGTCAACGATAATGAACACATCCTGAAATTTCAAAGTTCACAAACATAAATGAAAATGTTTTTGCCTTTTAAACAAAATAAGTTTGTGGCTAATTTAAGTAAGTTTTTCTGAAACCCTAAAAATGCTTTCCGTTGTAGATATTTGCTCTTAATTATAGTGCAATGAAAGTCATTAAGTTCTTAAGACTTAATTAAATTTTGATTTCCTCATGTGGGCCATAATTACATCAGGGAGCTCCTAAAAGGATTTTATTTCTTGCGAAATTAGCTCGCTTTAAAAATTCTTAGGGCTTCAGTTAACTTGATTAATAAAAAAAATTAGCTTAAAAACAAATTATTAAGCATATCTTAAAGGAAGTTGATTGCTAACATTAGGAGGCACTGAACAAAAAAGAATTCAATGAAAAATACACTGTTGACATCCCGAGATGTAAAGCATGAAAGAAGCCCCAAAGCGCGTGGAATTTTCATCTTGCATATACCATAATGAGATAAACAAATCAAACGGATGATAGTGTAGATGAATTTAATGGGAGCTTGTAATGTACCAACAGGTTCTATATAAAAAAAAGCAGAATGCCGTTTGAAAGTAATAGAATTGCTTTTTCGTGGAGTTGGTTTGTGCGATCACACACACACACACACAACTTAAGCACGTCTAAGAAAATACGTCATTCAAGGTTTTTGTTGTTGCTTGCTCCAGAGTTTTACGAAGTCAGACAAGATTAATTAAATCGTTGACTCTGAAAAAGTCGAGCACAAGAAGGGGATCAGTGTAGATATCTTTGCTTGTGAAATCTATACAACGCATTACGTGTTTGGGGGAAACCTGGTGATCTCGACACCTTGCACAGATGGGGATCTTTTCTTTCGCTGAGAATGAGAGGCACTTGATGAGACCACTGGCAAGACAAGAGAGTGTAGCCTGGGAGTATCTGTCACACTTGATGGCAAGAGGGCCAGACCGGGTCCATTACCCGCATACCAATGATGAGGGGGATGCATCCTCCACTCCACCCAATTTTTAGATATTTAATGAGTATAATTTCAGATAGGTAAAGGTGGATATGGAGGGAGTTGGAAGACTACGGCAGATAGCTTGTCCACCCTTTCATCGCCGTAAAGATCGACGTGAGATGGGATCCACTGAAAATGGATATTATGGTGCAGCGGTATATGTTTCAGTTTGTGTAAGATGGAGACACTGGCTTTGTCGCCAACAATAAACTATTTATAAAGGTGTTGAGTTGAACTACGGTTATTGGAGAGAATCCAAAGATCACCGTAATTCTTCTTAGATGGAATAGCCTCAAGTCGTGTTAATGGCTATTAGTTCACTTCTGAAAACTGAGCGGAAATCCGGATTCGTTATTTCAGAGATAATTTTTCCTGGGCGTATCAATACAGATACCGCTACCGGCTTGGTCATATATTTTACTACTATCAGTGTAAATCTTGATTGCATCATTGAAGATGCTATTAATGATCTCCAGTGCTAAGTTTCTAACGTGACTAGAGCCAAACTTTTTCTGAATGACAGGGAGACTTAGGTTGACCTGGAAATATACCCTGAGGAGTTCCTCCGAAGGATTCAAGTTATATTGTAGTCAAAAGGGCTCTATTTCTCTTGTAGAAAGTTCTGGCACTCAACATGACTGAAAGGGCAGTTTTTCTTTAGCCTTTGTTTACCCAGTTATTCAGCAGGTACGTAGACGTTTTGTTTAGTTGGCCGAAGCGAGAAGGTTTGTTAAAGTATTTGACTAATCCAGTCTGTCTACAAAATAGAAGAGATTGTTAATTTGCCTCAAAAAGAACAATATTTGAAGGTCAAAGTGCTTCAGACCAGTGATGATACGAGTAGCACTCACAGTTGGACTCGCTCTAATTTCTTCCATACAGAGTTGGGAGCTCAACAATAAATTGGAAATCCGTATTCAAGAATCGGGAGAATGAGCGTCAGTTAAGTAAGCCAAGCATAACTGATCAGCTCCCCAATTCTCGCTAGCGATGTATTTTAAGATGCTAAAGCGTTTCCTACTTTTCAAAACAAGATATTCAATATGTCTGATTTGTAAATTCAGGGTATAAAATGAACCCCAAATATTTAGAATGTTTCTCATAAGATAAGATGTAAGATCTCTGTAAGATCCTGATTATTCCTGAACGTTTTTGAGGTCAACCAAGGAAAGCACGAGTTACCTTTCTAAAAGAAATCGTATTATAGGTAACAAACAACGATGCTGATATGTAATTAATGAATGTCAAAGAGAACGACTCAGGTAATGGTGTGAACTCACAATTATTTTTAATGAACGACGAATATTTCTAAGTGAAATATATTTGGTCATTGTAAGCTGACCATTTGGACTCGAGGGCATATTATCAAAATTAATTTAATTTTTAGAATCTAAGAAATTTCTGTAGAACTCTCCAAAGGAACAATATCAGTTATTTAATTATAAAATTTATTAAATTATCTTAAGGCGATCTCTAATATCGTTATATTATTGCTATTTAGAATTCAAAATTATTTTGTTTATTAAGCTACTAAGACTTTTTTTCATTTGAATAATTGACAATAAAAGAATTATTCCTCATACAATAATTATGTAAACTATTATGTACTTCAAATGTGAACAAAAAAAGAAAATGAAGCAACGAATTGTTTACAGTTAATTTAAAGCTCTTTCACAAAATTTAGTTTTTATCAGAATACCGTCTTAAAATAATATTTATGCAAAAAAAAAATTCCGAATATGTGCTGAACTGCATTCTCAGATTTAAGACAGAGGAATTTTTCAATAAATTTAGTTCTAAGAACGCATATGATTTCATCCAAGATAAATCTTTTTTTAAGGGAAGATTGAATGAACCGTAGCACATCGATAAATTTAAACCATCGATTTAAATAAAGTTCAATTACACCACCTTAAAAAAACTATATTTTAATTACTATATGATTTTGTATGTTTTCTCAAGATATACAGGGTGTCCCAGGATCATTGGAACAAACTTAAAGGAGAGGTAGGGGACGTCACAAGGATTAAAATTTGCATAATAACCCTCGGTTGGAAACGTCTTCGTTCGGCACTAGATGGCGTTGTTCGCTAGAGCATTAGACGAAAGAGACCTGCATTACCGCATTCCTTTGAGCTGTCATCACCCGCAGAGGAGTATGGATCGTTTTACGAACACCGAGCTGGCAAATATGCACCTGATTTACGGACATGCAGAAGGAAATGCTGAGCAGCAGAAACAAGCAGCAATAACATAGTACTCGGACTCTTTCGAATGGTATCCAGCACACTTTGTTACATACTGAAAGTTAGTGACTTGTGGCCTGCGCTCACTATACTTATCATATCTAAAATATCACTATTCACACAAATTTTGATCCAAATTAGTAAATATCTAGCGGTCCAGTGCATCTCTCTGTGAATACCTTTCGAGATACAATCTTTCTGCTGCTCGTGCATTTTCTTCAGCAAATTCGTAAATCTGGTGCATATCTGCCAGCTCGGGATTCGTAAAAAGGTTCCATACTCCTCTGAGGGCGATAACAGCTCAAATGAATGCGGTAATGCAGGTCTCTTTCATTGGAAGCTCTTGTGAACACCCCCCCCCCAGCGCCAAACAGAGACGTTTTTGTTCATGGATTGCTATGTAAATCTGAATCCGTGTGATGTCCTCTATTTTTCATTAAAGTTTATGCCAATGATCCTGCGGCACCTTTTATAAGGAAGCAAATACAATATAATTCGTTCCAAATATTATTCACCACTGAATGCTTAGAAGTGTTATTTCAATCTTTTGGATGGCAATCCCTTTGAAACTACTTGGATGAAAATATCTGTTTTTAGTGACATTTTTTAAGACGCTTTTAATAGAAACGGGCTTCAAAATTCCAAAAAAATATTATAGATGAATTCATTTATTTTTTAACTCGTTATTTTATTGTATGAAATAAATTCTTAAGTAATGTTTTTGCAAATTATTCAAGAAAAGTTTGATGTAGAGTCAGTAACAAAGTTAGAATTACTTATAATGTTAACATAAATGCTAACGCATTCTACAGATAGTATGTTCAAGAAAATATAGTTAACACAGCGTTTCTCAAACTGTGGGGCGCGCCCCCCTTAGGGGGGGGCATGACAACTCTGCGAGGGAGGCGCGAACATATTGAAAAGTCGAAAACAAAATATTATTTAAAGAAATATTAATTCATTGAAAGTAAATAAACAAATACATTCTGACAAATAAAAAATAAAATACACATTTACACTGATATATTACACTTATAAATGTATCAGTGCTGCACAATGTATTTTATAATTAATTTTACAATACCAAAAGTTAAGAACAAGTTTAATAATTACCAGTGCCTTCAAAGGATTGTTATGTATAACATTATATACAAAAATTAACACTTAATTTTTATGGTTTATAATTATACCTTTGCTGGATTAAAAGTTACGCGTTTCGCTTCCCTATGCCAACCGTTTTCCACGTAGGCATACGCATGTGATGTATTGGGGGGGGGATAAAGAAGCAAATGATCTGAAATAAGTAAATCCTTCGCAGACATTGTCAAGGTCATTTTATTGCATTCCAAAACCTTCTGAATAAGTATATGGATAGTAGTGCACAGAAAAGATCCTACTTCGGAAAGACGTATATATACGTCTGAAGAAATTAACGCTTTGGCTGAGCGAGACGTTTACATACGCCGATGGTACTTAAGAGATTAAAGCCATATCATAGTTTTTGCGTCAAAGTATAGTATTATTGAATTCAATACATTGTTATTGTATGGGGGGGGTGCGACGAACATTATGATTGAATATTGGGTCGCGATATTGAAACTTTGAATAGCACTGAGTTAACAATTATTTGTAGTGAAATACTATGCAATCAATCTCAGACATTTTTACTGAATTCCCTTTTTTTACATTCATATGAGAATCCTGCCTTTAAATTTAATTCGCAGAATAACACAACAAAATAACAAAAAGTATAAAGTGTGGTGTAAAATAACTTACAGAAAAATCATTTTAATTTTCACAAAATTATTTTCATTAGGAAATATTGCGTATCTAAGTAAGAAAATGAATAAACAAATAAAAATTATGTTTTTTATTTACCACATTACTATATAAGATCGCTTGTTTTATGACCGTCTTGATTCAAATCGTGATTTATAGTCAGTCTACTAGGCAATGAATTCTCTTCCGGTATACTGACAGCGGCTGCGTAACGGATTCAACTGGTCTTAGAAGTACTCAAATAGCGTAGTGTTAAAATTAGGGTGGTGAATACTGGCCTGGGTGTAGTTTTCACCATTTGGTCATTATTCAAAACTATCCAGACTTCATGTAGAGCTCGAATTGCACATATGATAACTCAAACAACGAGCCTTACCACTCCAATAAACATATCCCATTCTATTGTTTTAAAATAATTTACATCTAATAAATTATTCACAAATTATTGTAAACAAATATTTTTTTTAAAAAAAACAAGTCTTTCAGTTGTAAGAATTTTCAGTTGTCATTCTCATTTGACCAACTCGTTGCAAAACACTCTCTCAAACTAGTTGAAAATAAAAACTAAAACGATTTAAAACAAAACCGATATTTTACACTTTTTTTAATTTTGTATATTAATTAAGAAAAATCCCAGTATTATACTTCTTGTCACAACTCTGAGGACTTTTTAGTAAGAGCACAAGAACATAACATTATTACATTTAATAATATTCTGCGAATTTATGTATTTTGTGTTCTAATACTTAAAACTAAAATTTATAGACTACTTATAAACACAAACTGCATTATTTTAATCATAAAAAATTAGTTACAGTACGGATAACTTATGTAAAAGAACTTATTCTACCAACATTTACATCACGTAATGGCTATTTGAGTTGTGGAGGGGGAGGGGAACCTGTAGAAATAAGCACAACTTCGGCAATGGCTGCAAGAATTAGTGTGACCCGAAGGTAACCAATCACAGTAATGACAGATTCAATCACCAAGGCCATTACCAATCATGCAATCAGTACGAATAATGCAAGATCTTCACTTTCTCCCAAAGTTCGTGAACAAACGTGAAAGGCATTGAATAAGAGAAAACAACAAATCGATGCGACAAGGCATTCAGCTGAGAAATTTCCAAGGATGAGTTTAAAAATTAACTTCCCTGCTTTGTGAACAGGTTCTACAGAATCACTGTAAAACGTTTTTTGTGAATCAAATGGTAAAATTTTATTAATTTAACCTTTTGTGTTAATAGTGTTAGTTTATATGCCTGTTTTACAGCATGTATTTTTATGGGATTGCTTGGAGTAAAGCAGCATAAATAAAGATGTGGATAATCACAAAAGTGTAGTAAAATATAATGATTAAATCTTTTGAAACTCAAAAGCCCTCCCCTCCATTGGTGTGGTGTGGAAGTTAAAAGAGAGGGTGCTAGCTCAGGTGCCGTCCTCGTCCCCCCTTTGCCCATGGTTCAAAATTAAGAGGTCTGTTGCCAAAAGCCCTCGAGTAGCTGAATAGTTTGACGTTGATATTCATTCTCTCTCTCTCTCTTTCAAGTTTTTAACTTTCTTTTATAAGCTTCACTTGTATGTAACGGAATATTTGAACTCCATTTTTACCCATTTTAAAAGGTCACATTAATTAGAAATGTTTCTCACTTGTCCAGGATCGGTGACAATACAATAGTTTAATAATTTTGTTCCATTGTCCTGATCAGGATCATCAAGTTTAATGATTTCTCATTTTCAGATCCCATCCCGCATCTGGCGACATATTTCAGGTTTCATTTCCAGATTTGGCGACTAAAAGGTTAAGTTACAACTTAGTTCCAATAACTATAAAAAGTTGTTTTTTAGTCTTTTTTAAACTATAATTTATTTGAAATACAAAACATTTATTTGACTTTTGGTAACGAATCAGATATTTTCCTTTGCATTTTATTTTTTTAAAATCAAATTGTTTCTCCTTTTGAATGACGTGGGAACGGGAACTGCATTATTCATTTCATTTTCTTCGTGGGGATTCGCATGAATGATATATTTTTTTTATCTTTAACAAACTCGTGTCACGGGCTATTCCGAGGGTATTTAAAAACCAAGCTAGCCTTCTTTCTACGAAACATATGCAACTACCTATCTTTCATTTCACACCCCCACTTAAGTCACATCTGCGTGGCTCGTTTTTCCGTATTTTGTTCATTTTAGAAGGAATACCTTTTCATGTTAATATATTTTAATTTCGTGTTAAGAGAAAAAAATGTTTGGAAATACGTAGTAATTCGTCGGGACCGTTGTAAAATTTCGTTTTAACCCATATTTCGTCTTAAGCGTTTTCGCGTTAAACGTTATTCATCGTATATCACAAAATTTGTAGAAAAGATGATGATGATGCGTAATTTTGAACCACGGTCAATATTACGGTCAAGGGTGACAAACTGAACTGAGTTATTCTTTCATCTGCAATTGAAACTCAAGGAACAGTTTTCATTTAAGCGATTACTGATAGGAACGAAACGTAACGATTTCAGAAAGGGAATAGGAAAATTGCCTGAATATTGTTAAAAGATTGGTTAACAGATTGGTCATCACTCTCACTAATAATTTTAACATTTTTGGGAAAAAACATTTTCTGAAATGAAATTTAAAATTACTGGAAACTTTACTATCAACTTGGTGCATTAATTCGTGAAAGCAGTAAATGAAAAATTATCACAAAATATTTCTATTACCAAAAAAACGGCATTTTTTTTTCATGGGCAATTTTCAAGAAAACAAATCAGTAACAAAAATGATTTTCTTCCTTATTAACCCTTTCGTCGGTTTTGGGATGATTAGGTCCCATCTACATGATCTTACAAATTACACCTGTGGGACCATTATAATATATATATATATATATTTGCCTTGCTATTATAACGATAGGAAGATTAATTGTAATCTTTTATTTTCTTATCGACCTTTTCTTTCTTATCGATCTTTTATTTTCTTATCGATAATTTCATACTGTGGCAAGTGAACACTAGAGACGGGAGCTTAGACCGGCTAACATTCCATATAGCATTACCTCGTCAACTAATGGGCAGATATTCCTCAAGAAAAGGAAAGGATATACTGTTAACTTCCAAGCAAAGAAGTGCGTAGTTCCGGATGATGTGCACTTAGCCAGTGTAGGAATCATATGCCAAAATTGGTTTCCAACTACAGACGGTATAGGAAATGTAGCAGAAAGGGACAAGAAAAGAACACCCACTATATATGTGCAGAATGGGATGTCCCCTTATGTGTTGCAACATACTTCTCATCTTTATAAAGAATTTACGTCCCTTCTTCCCTGTGACCCGGCTAAAGGTGTGGAAGGAACTAAATGATCATACGATATGATGAACTTCAATTATTTTATATATATTTATCACTATATTCAACTCAGACACAAACAACACTTAAACAAAATAACTCTAATCGGTAATAGAACGGGGGAGAGACAAGATTGCGTTGGGTAGAATATATTCAATCATGAAGATTTACCCTTAATATAACTTTATATACACACACACACGCGCGCGCGCACACGCAAACACACACATAGCTTACGTATTTAATGACCACACTATTAGTTTAACTTTCTAAACATCGACTTGATTTAAGATCTCATTCCTGAACTCTTGAAATTTTTTATTTGTTTTGAGTTAACTTTAACACTTCCCGCTATCTATTGTAATCACTTTCTTATTACCCAAACTTCTGGCTTCTTACTTTGTTTACGTATACTTTTCACTGCCAATTTACTTCACTTCTAATATATTCACAACTCACTAACACTCAAACTCGTGAATACGGAATATATATATTAAACTTAATCTGCATATCAAGCTTTCTGCCTTTCGGAGAAGATCGGTTGAAAATGCTGGTCCAAAAAAATTCCCTAGAGGTTAGTGGAAGAATGCGCATAGATTTATCACATCTTTCATGGTAAATAATCGCCATTAAATTTAATTTTCTTTATAAAGGTGAGTGGTTCCTTGGGAAGTATTATTCCCACCCCTAAAATTTAAATTCAAAACAAAATATATTTCTTTAAAAGTCATTGTTTATTTGTTAATAAAACATAAAAAACTACGATAAATTCAAAAGAGAAATAAATAACTCATGAAAGGGTTAAGCGAAGAAGTTAACAATGTCTTTTTTAGATCATTCAAAGTATTAATATTCATTTAATGTTAATATTATGGCTTAGAATCTCTTTTTTCCAACGGCGCTTTAATTATACCTTTGAAAATTCGAGATAATCCCCAATCTTAAAATGCAATCTTGGTGATTAGTTTTAATTAGAGAGCTTCGCCAATGCAAACGAAGAATCCAACAGAGGCAACGCAACCCAAAGGAGAGCCCAACAAACACTTTTTACCGATCGAATGAAACCTTTCTTTGGTGTCGTAATTTTGTGCTGACGGTAACGATTATTAGACAGCCGAAAACTTTCCGAGTAATTAATTTTCTGGAGTGCGCGTAAATTAAATCACCATCAATTAATGCCAAGTTGGCGTGACTTTTCGCATACTCCGTGTAATTGCAGTCACTGAGTAATGCCTTCACGCCAAAATGACCATTTAAAATGGACAGCGGAGGGACTCGATGACAAGTGCATTACCTTTGCCACGCTGATTGTCCCTCAGGGACTGGGGCTTCATAATTCGATAAATGAACACTTTGTATTCGAGTAATAAATACGGAGTGGTTACATTTTAAGCTTCTCATTTATCAACTGTCTTTAATCGGAAAACTTTTACGCAGGTTCTAAGAATCCTTTATTAAATTTCGATTATTTATTTTATTTAATATTGTCTAGTTAAAAAAATTTAACAAAAGCAAATATTTCTATACGTGTTTTATTTTACTATCGTGTAAAAATTACTTATTAACATTTTACTTATAACTATGCTATATAAGGAATATATTATAAGTATATCACTCTCTCTCTCTCTCTGTACAGTAATATCTACACTATTAAAATTCGAAGGTAAACAAACGTATGTATGTATGTATCTATCTATCTATCTATCTATCTATCTATCTATCTATCTATCTATCTATCTATCTATCTATCTATGTGCGTCTATCTTCTCACGAACAGCACCACGCAGAAAGTCGCGGAAGGTACCAAAAGATCGGGAATTTTCCGGGGAAGCCGTATTGCCTATTTATATTCCGATATTGTAATTAGTTAAAAAGATATTAATTAAAAACCTTAAAACGCCGAATTGTTTTACTCCTGCCGGTTGCTTACTTGGCCGAACTTCCCTTCCGTTTCGGCCGAGCGGTAATCTTACGTTTTCCACCATATTAAAATTGTCATCTGATTTTCGGTGTCGAAATTAGACAAAAAATAATTACAGAATCGGAAAGATCATTTATTTCGCCACAACACGGTGTAATTTTTTTTGTAAAATAACGATATTTTCTATTTTTTTCGAATTTTTTAAAATAGTGTTAAAACTGATGCGTTTTTATGAAAATTATTTCTAAATCGTTGGGTATGAATTACTTTTCGTGTTATTAAATCGATATTCTACACTAATTAACTTCAAGCCTTTCTCTTTTAGATCCATTCATTTAAAAAATAAAATTCCCAAAACTTTTTTTTTATAGAATTTTTAAAAAGTAGTCTTAATTTTTACTTCACATTGAATAACTTCGTCATTTATGAAGATAATCTCACAAAACCTTTTTTCCGTATGTACAGTAATATTATCCGTAACATATACGAAGATTGAAAAAATTGCTTTAAAATTACGGATTAAAAAAAAACAATTGTGATTTTCGTAAACTTATGTTTTTCTGAGAAATAAATTAAAAAGTAGTACTCTGTACATTTTTTATTTCAAAGTACGTTATTTTTGCAAATAGTTGGTGATGTTTGAGAGCATTAACGTAAAAATTACGCCCTTAAAATAAAGGTAATGATTTTTTAAAATAATTTAAAATACGCTATTTTACATTTAGCCAAACATTGGTTAACTGTCTGGTGGCGGAGTGCTGAGAGCTCCGCTACACTCAAGACTATAACTGCAGCACTGCCGTGCGCGGTCAATGCGAAAGATGATGTCCGCCTCGCAGAAACCCGCCGGTCGCCTTTTTTCATACTTGAAAATAATTAATAAGTTAGTTTTTTATAATATACTTTTTTTCGCAGATACGTGTTTAAATAATTTTAACACAGAGTGGAATGAAAAACTATAAAATTAAAATTAAAAAAATTAAATGTTTTTATCAAATAGTATTTTTTTTCTTTTTGAATGTTTTTTTCAGTGAATGTTAGCATATAACTAGGTTTTCCCCCAAAAGTGGATTTTTAACACTTATATATGTTTAATCAAACATCCAAACGTTTCAAGAGCTATCTGTAGAATTTTTTTTATTAGTGTTTAATGATAATGGATTTAAACTAATATATTTTTTAAAATTAAAATGCATTCAATGCATTTCTGAGATTCATTTAAAATATTTATCAGTATCGAAATTTTTTGTTCTCTTTCATAAAACTTATAGTTTACTTTAAAATAATGCGTAATTGCATGAAACTTTTTTCCCCGTGTCGAATATTTCAAAAAATTCTCACAATTTTACTTCAAGAATTAAAATAGTAGTGAAATTTTTAATTTGAAAAATTTATACTTCCTGTCTTTTTTTCAGCACACAACTATTTTTAAAAAGGCTACAGTTTCGTTTCCGGGAAAAAACTATTTTTCTTTAAAGAATTTTATAGAAAAAAAACTTTTTTTTTTTTTTTTTTTACAAAACAATGCTGTTTTGCATATTTTATGATTTTTTCTCTTCCCGTGTGTCGATTTCGCTTAAAAATTACGGATTTTAAAGATTTTTTTGTGATTTTCGTAAAATAAAGTTTTTGCGAGAAATAATATAAGCATTATTTTTGTAACCTTTTTTCTTCAAAAATTATTGTTGTTTCCAATCAATATGTGAAAACTTGGAATTTTCAATTAAAAATTGAGCCCTCAAAAATAATGAAAACTTTAAAGACTTTTTAAAGGCTTTGCGCATGCGCGAGAATCATTATTATTCCCCCCCCCCCTCTGTTTAACGCTCAGCGGCCAAGGTCAAACTTGCTGTTGCAATATTTTTTCCGTTATTGAAATGTGAGTGAGGGATTTTTAAAAAGTCGCACTGTTCACCTACTCCAGAGTATTTTGGCGACGGACTTCGAAATTTTCAATTTAAAACTTTTAAAATCAGGGATTTTTAAAAAAAGCCAAAAACTTTTTTGAACAAATTTTAATAAAACACTCAAATACTTAAATCAATCATTTAATAATTTCTTCTTTTATAAAGGTAATTGCATGAAACTTTTTTCCCCCGAGTCGAATATTTCAAAAAAATCCTCACAATTCTACTCCAAGAATTAAAATAGTAGTGAAATTTTGTAATTTTAAAAATTTATACTTTCTGTCTTTTTTTCAGCATACAACTATTTTTAAAAAGACTACATTTTCGTTTCCGGGAAATAAAAAATTGCAACGAAAGAATTGGAAAGTGAGTGGGTGATTTTAAAATTCACCCTGTTTGCCTATTCGAAAATTTTTGGTGACGGACCTCGAAATTTTCAACCATTCTCAAGTGACGAGAACGACACCTGAGCTTTCACCCATCTTTAATAATTACCACACCACACCAACGCAAGAACAAATTTCGAAAAAGGGATTTTTTATGACATAGTTAGAGAAATCACTCACATCGCGCGCATACACACACACACACAAGTGCTATCGGCCTGAAGGAAAACACGAAATTTCCATGGGGATGAAATTATTCACTCAGGAAAAGGAAAGAATTGGAAAGTGAGTGGGTGATTTTTAAATTCGAACTGTTTGCCTATTCAAGGGTTTTTGGTGACGGACCTCGAAATTTTCAACCATGCTGAAGTGACGAGGACGACACCTGAGCATTAACCCATCTTTTAGAATTACCACATCACACCAACGCAAGAACAAATTTCGAAAAAGGGAGTTTTTATGACATAGTTAAAGAAATCACTCACATCGCGCGCATACACACACACACACACACAAGTGCTATCGGCCTGAGGGAAACACGAAATT